>JAUZSX010326229.1:0-24757 GCA_034780655.1 Idiosepius hallami | reverse complement strand
TTTAAAACTGTTACATTCTCAAATAGCGATTGTTTTGTTTTCATAATAACATAAAAAACGGTGATTAGGGAAAACCCATTCCTTTTATGTGAAAAAGGGGTCGAGGCTATTTATTCCGTGAAACGGCACTCTTGCCGGTTGAGGGGTTGACAGAGCGCGATCCAAAAAGTCTTGAACGGTGGTGATTACAACTATGACACAACGGCACTGAAGGCAGTGGAGGATGCATCACAGGATGACATCCAGTCGTCGTGGTTCTCCATGCTATTGGAACAAGCCCCTCTTCTGCCCAAGGGCGGGGTGGTGTTTGTAATTGCATCAGTCTCGCCGCGTGGAGGCGACCTCCAGAGAAAAAACCTATCCTACAATAGGGTCTAGAATTGGCTTCTACGAAGCACGATCTACCGGTCGTACTGCGACGGTTAATCACTGACTGGTTTAACTGACTGGTTTAACACTAAGTGGTTTAAACGCACCAAGACACTAACCGGCGAAAGATATACTACCTGGTAATCTTAAGTAGTCGCCCATCTAATCACTGACCAGGTTCGACGTTGCTTAAATTCAATGATCTGACGGGAATAGGTGTCTTAAACGCGACATGACTGTATGCATCCATGTGTATCTCTATGTGTGTCCTGTATGTGTCTGTGTGCGAGGTGGGCGAGGTTACATAGATTCTGGCCTATAATTTCCACGCTATCTCGACAAACTCATCCAAAAAAATCAATACGTCTAGACATTGTGTGAAGTGTTCCGTCTGAAAACACTGTATCTTCTCAGTTTTGCTGTTGTTCTTCTTGTTTATTTTAAATATAGACTAGAATTATTTCCGGCTCTGTCCGGCACCGGGGACTTGCCAATGTTTTTTTTTTTTTTTCAAACACGCTTTGTGATTGAAAATGAATTATTTTTTCTTAATTTTCAAAAACGCCCCTCCGTTATTTATTTTTTTTATTTGTTTATTTCTAATTCAAAAACGATTCTTCGTATCTTACCAGTGTTTAAAAAGCATTATTTTAATCAAGAATCACTACTTCTAAAATGCCGTAATGATTTATATGGTCAAGTTACATTGGAGATGCCAGTTCCCGTCGGATCACCGAAGTTAAGCAACGTCGAGCTTGGCCAGTAGTCAGATGGCTGACTATTTAAGAATACAAGTTTTCACAGTTCAATTTCATATTTTCTTATGGAAAATAAATTCAAAACCGGATGTAGGACCCGTTCAAATTCCATTAGAGTTTTATAGTATATAAGTTAAATTATAATGTGTAAGAACACCATACCCCACCCAACAAAGGAAGAATCTGGAATCACAAAGACAAAAATCTGGAATCACAAAGACAACAGCATGATTAAAAAAGAAGGCTTTCAAGAAAGCTGTCCGATAGACGAAGAACAAACGAGTGCCTATACATATGAATATCTACACATATACACGTACATACATTATACATATCAGCAACTGAGGGTCTGGATAGAGAGTAATACCCAAATTTACCCCATGGAATAAATAAAGTGTTTTGTTTAAAATTCCTGAGTTTAACAAATATTTCCAAGTTTGATGATGGCAGTCAAAGTTTGCATTGGCTAAAACTTTGTGAATATAACAATCTTGAAGCTAAGTAGTCAAAGAAGTACTGGTCAGAGTTATCTAAATAACATTATTTGTACTAAAATTTTGTGTGAATTAGTGACGTCTTGTAGATTCCTAATAAGGTATCCTATGTTAAAAAGTAAGAAGATTAGCAACTATTTTGTTTAGATTATCTCTTTTTCATATAAATTGCATACAATACAAGGTCAATAGTGGTGATTTCGAATCTTGGTATAAAGGGAAAACTGATAAAAATTGGTTACATTTAGAGCCATTTTTGTGAGATGACAAAAAACGAGTTCAATTTAAAGTGTTAAACTGAGAAGATAAACATCTTTCTTTTGCTAACAATGTAAACATCTTTCTTTTGTTAGCAACTTGTTGCAATTTTCAAAGTCATTGTTGATTAGCCCTAACAAACTGACCTCCATCTTCTCCAACCTGTTAAAATGTCTAGGTTATTTTGAAAGAATATATTTGTTTAGTGGATTTTTTTCATGTTAGAAGATGCATAGAAGTAGAAACCAGTCTAAGCCTTTAGTATCTATGAACAATTTCAATGGCGTTGGCAAGTTTCATAAACTAAAAAGAATAAAAAATTTTATAGGAGCTGCTTATACAAAGTAATTGTTAAGAATGAAATTGATATTCTTAAACAGATCGTCCTGTCCGAATTAGTGGGTAACTAACAATGAATCTGAACTAAAAGTAAAAAATTAGGCTATATTTCTTATCGGTCACATGAAAGTAATATAGGTTATAAAATTAAAACCAAATTCTTAATAGATAAAAACATTTTTCTTGCAAGTAAATATTTATGAAAATAATACTTTTTTAGTAACAGGATTCCCTAGTAACATACAATATAATGATAAATGACCATGCAGGGAAAAACTGTACAGTTATGCTTATTATTATGTCCAGTGCAAACACATAGAGATTTTATCAAACTGTACTGTTTAAACACTCACATGCACACAAATGTGTGTACATATACACATACATAATTGACTTTGTGCAGACAGGTATTTAAAGTGTAATTATTGGATTAACAAGTAAAATTTTTCCCAGCCAATTATCATAACATGTATTTAAGTATTTTACATTTATTTATATTTATTGGCTTAATTACTTCTCTCATTTTTCTATTATTTTCTCCTAATCTTTCTCTCTTCATTTCACAATGTTTTCTCCACATTCTCTTTGTATGTGTATATCTTATCTCTCTTTTTTTTTCATTAAGCTATTGTTTTTCTCTCAAAATCCATCTCATTCTTCCTTTCTCAAATTTAATTTTCATTCTCTCTCTTTCTCTCACAGTCTCTGCCCATTTTTCTCTCTTTATCTCCCTTCCTTCCATCTTTTTTATATGTACCTCCCTGCCTTTTCTCTCCCTAATTCTTTATCAGTCCCTCTTTTTCTCAACTAGATATGCATATATATCTGTCTTTCTATCCATCAATATATATTCAGTATTTGTTATAAATGAACAGAAGTATAAAAGAAGGACAGTCTGATTTTATTAACACAAGTTGCTGTTCAATATCTTGTCCAGGTCATTAATGTAGTTAAATATCACGTGGAGGACCAGGAAAACAGATTGGATTAAGATGAGACAACTATGGCCTGTTATGTCATGTCATGAGGAAAATCTTCCTTTTCAAATATGTGTATATCTAGTGAATAGCTTGTATAATTCTATTTGAATATCCTGCAAACATGTTCTTTGCTTTTTTTAAGTGACTTATCGTGTCAAATTAGAATTAAAGCTACTTAACTTTAGAATAAAACAAACAATACCATGTTTTCACTTTGAATCTGGTTACAAACATCAAAGAAATCTGAATATAGAAATATATGCTAATATATTCAAACTATAAACTTAGTCCACATATATGAAAAATAGAAGTCTATGAAAATAGAAATATTCAAACTATGAACTTAGTCCACATATGTGAAAAATAGAAGTCTATGAAAATAGAAATATTCAACCTATGAACATAGTCTACATATGTGAAAAATAGAAGTCTATGAAAATAGAAATATTCAAACTATGAACATAGTTCACATATGTGAAAAATAGAAGTCTATGAAAATAGAAATATATGCTTATATATTCAAACTAGGAACTTAGTCCACATATTTCTAAAATTTAAATTTAATTCTCTATAGTTCTTTAAAGAGCACAGGCAAACACAAACAGCCCAGAGAGACACATGCTTCCCCTTACAGGAAACCCTCTCTAAACAATTAAGAAAGGTTTATGGTACATTTAATTTTGATTTTTCACAATCTTATTTATAACTATAGTTACATGAAATTAATTGTCAGCTTGTGGAAATAATAACTATATTATAAAAACAATATTCTCCCTCCTTTCTCCCCCTCACCCCCAAAATCAAGATTTTTGTCTCTAATGAGATATTTCATTGTATGCATGATATCTGCATGCATGCTCACATACATGGCTCTTCAGTCTATGGAGTGACCTGAAAGCTCCAGAGCAGCAATCACATACATGTCTCACACATTGCTTCACATGAGTTTATTGGTGACTCAATAAGCCAGCCCTGAAGAAACAAATTCTTCCACATGACTGACAAATGTAATCACCATTAAATAACGGTGTATAACTCAACATGGTGTATAAGCCGAGGTTTATAACTTTGATCCTACAAATCCTGATTTTTATATGTACCTGCTGTATAAGTCAACTCCCTTCCCTGGCTCAAACTGCTTGAACAGAATATTTCAGTTTCAACCAGAGACAGGCATTAATTATTGAATATATCATTTCCTTAAATATTCAATAATTAATTGCCTCATTGCCAAAACATACCAAACTCAGATTACTGGCATTTTAATATTTTGTAAATAAATACCTACATGTCCATATAATTTTGACTTGAAATGTTTTTTCAAATTTAGATTCATATCATAAAAAATGTCACCGCCGTATAAGTCAAGGATGGTTTAGTGTCAGTTTTCAACTTATAGGGGAGGTTGGGGTAAAATGGGCACTTTTTTATATTTTTTTGTATTTATTAACAATTTTCTGAAATATTCATGGTAAAATGTTAGACCAAAATAGCATTTCATATCCCTGCAAAGGAGCTTTTTTCTCTCAGGGCAGCTATTCATATAAAAATTTTGATTTGAAAATGCCCAACTTTTGAAGTGTCCAACTTACCCCAAGCTTGTAAGAGATTTTTAACTTTGCATGAAGATAGTCCAATTTGAAGAGGTCAGAAGAATGCCTGAACCTTTCTACTAGGAACACAATGGTGGGTAGAGGGAAAAAAAATTGTTCAAATGGAAATATTTACTTTTTATGTGCAAAATTGGATTTTTCCATTTATTTTGACCATGGTGGACATTCATCAAAATATTTTGAGGGCAATTAAAGTAGAGCAAAGCAAGAGTTTTCCACTAGCAACATCGACTCATGAAAATTACAGCTGATATCATTTTCAACAGGGTGCCCATCTTACTTCAATGACCAACTTACCCCAACCTCCCCTATGCCAAAAATTATGGTATTCTAGGTATTGCCATTAATAATTCATTCACTGTTTCTTAGAACCTACTTTATCATATTGTGCCCTAGTGTCTGATAGGAGTAGGCTCAGATCTTTCTTCAGACTGAGAAATTACTATTCTCTAACCCACTATCAGGTGCCAGGCCTCTAAGTTGTATTTACAAGTATTTTTTTTTAGTGGTGACTAAAATGATAAAACATTTATCCTTTGGCAACTGTTTTTTTTTTCACTAACAATGTTTCAAATACTGAGTGAAAAACCTCTTCAGCAACTTTTTTTTAATTAAAGACCAAAGTCAAATTATTTAAACAATAAAAGGTTTAATCAGAAATAGAATATAATTTTTTTAACAAGGCCATTTCAAACAAGTCTAAAATAATTTAACAAATTTTTATGCAGAAGTGAAATGGATTATACTCTTAAACTGCATTGGTTTATTCATAACTTAAAGTGAAATGACATTTTAATTGGTTTGGCTAGTAACTTTTTTTTTATTTGGTTAGTAAATGAAAATATTTAGTCACCAAAGGTCAACTAAAGATAGATTTGTCCATAGAGCCCTGATAGCACATCTTTATACACAAATATGTGTGTATGTGTGTTTGTGTGCGTGCGTGCATGCATTCACACATGCTTCTCTGTTGACATTTTATTTTATCACTTTCTTAAATGGTTTCCCATGTGAAAAACATTTCAGATGGCAAAACATACAGTAGAGCAACAAAATTGGTTGTCAAGGCCAATACATAATAAAGTAAATATATAGGGGGATGGAAAGCCTGAGTTTTTATGTATTTTTGTTTGTATAGATTCTTACAACAGATTAATCATTCATTATACCAGCATTTTGACATCATTATCTATCACATAACTGATACTGGATTCCTCACAAGTTGACTTCAGAAACCAAAGATTTTTAAATCACACATTACTTTTGCATCAACTTGTTTGTAATGATGTGTTCAATATTGATGAGAGAGTGTGTATAGTAAATAAATCCCAACCTGGAATCAGCAGCCGATGCACACCTGCACAATCATCACACCATGTATGATCACTATTTACACACTCTATCATTGATATCGAGTACTCTAAATGTAAATTTTGGCATCGATCCACCAACAGATTGATCTTTATCATCATCATTATATATTATATATATCTCCAAACAAGTTGATGCAACAAGAAGACGCATCTTACAAAAAGGCATACAAACCTCTATACATTTGTCCTCTTTTACTTCTCAACAGAAAGCTAGAGTTATTTGAGACAAGTGTTGGGGGTTTTGTATTTAGAGTAATGAATAATTAATTGTATCTTGTTAGTGGGATCTATGAGAGAAAGATTCTTGTTAATTATATTTTTTTGCCAAGTACTTGTATATATAGAATTGGCCTTTATAGTGTGTGTGTATATATACACATTATTATACACATATATATATGTATTCATGCACCTTTGATAATACATATATTTTATGCATATGTAAACATATGATAGATAATATATTTACTTGGTCGAGCACAAACCCATGTTAGGCACAAGACCATTTTTTGCGTGACCATTATATCCCTAACCTTTGTAATCAGTGTTGCCCTTCACCTAGATGGGTTGCCCTCCCGAGTTAACAAACCCCATCTGCCCAAGGCAATAAGGTAAAGGCAATGGTTTTGACTGGGATTTGAACTTGTGTGATACAATTCCAGAGCACAAGCTTTTACCAATGCTCCACCTTTGCTGCCCAGATGACAGAGATGTGTGCATGTGTATGCATTTGTTTATACATATTTCATTATGTACAAATGTATGGATGTATACTAATTGATTTTATTTATATATATGCATGTGTGCATTGTCATATGCAAGTTCAAATCTCAATTGAGCCATTATGTACACATTTGACTGCTTTGAGCAAGTAGAATCAGTTAACTCTGAAATGTGAACGTGTCAGAGAAAATAAAAGTTTTAAGTTAGTTTTTGTTTTTATGCATAAATTGAGAAAAGGTGCGTAGAAAGATAAGTTCAACAAAATGGAGATACATTGAAAGAGAGAGAGAGAGATGAATAGACAATAGTGGTAATGGAAAAGGGAGGGGAGACAAAGTGAGAAGAAAAGAGAGAGGCTGAGAGAACGAAGGAAAAACGAAAAGAGAATTTATAGAGACAGACAGAAAAAAAGACATAGAAAAAGCAAGAAAGAACCAAGGAGAAAAAAAAGTTAAAAAGAGAAGAAAGAAAAACAGGAAAAAAAGGGGAGAACGGGAAAGAAAGACAAGAAGTCTAGTTATCCTAAATATTTCAGACCTAATTTTCACTTTTTGGTGCATTTTAAAAACTGCCTTATCTCTAATCAATATGAGTTTTAGGAATGGAATCTAAAAATACTACAAAATAATCAATATGTCCATCCGACATAGAGAAAGATCAATAACTTCCAATATTAACAATCAAAACCACTACTATATTTGGGATCAAATTTCAACCAAAAAAAAATAGAAAGAAAAATAGCATACTAAAAGAAAGAAGAGGAAGAAAGAAAGAAAAACAAAAAGAGACAAAGAGAGAAAGAAAGAACAAAAAAAAGAAAGAACAGAAGAAAGAAAGAACAAAAGAAAGAAAGAAAGAAAGAATGAACAAAAGAAAGAAAGAAAGAGTACTTGTTTTATATTTCTCCTCTTTACTATAAACTGGAGAATTTGTTTTTTCTCCTTCATCCCTTCAAACACCGTGATCCCTAATTAAACAAAATGCTGCAGCACCATAAAATACAACTGTGTTTATATATATATTTATTTTCGATCAAAGTCTATATACATACATGAACAAATATATTTTTGGAAGAGAAACGAAAAGCGCTTCTGTCATATAAAGAGCGACCTACGAGAAGTAGCAAAGATTGCCACAGGAAATGCCGCGCTGAAGCACAGAGGGTTACAAGGCAGTGTGCAAAAGATTACTGGGACACCCTGTGTTCTGCAATTGAGACGTCACGTGATTCTGGAGATATCAGAGGGATGTACTCTGGTATAAAGGCTGCTCTCGGACCCTCCACCCAATTACTTGGTGTTCTTCAGCGTAAGGATGGTACTTCAATCACTGACAACTCGGAAAAACTAGACCGGTGGATAGAGCACTATACTGAACTGTATAGCAGTGAAAGTACTGTGTCGCATTGTGTCATTGAGAATTACTGTTACTTATAAATTAAGAAGCATTTCAAAGTTGTCACTATTGTGAAGGAGAAACATTTAAATTTGAATCTTTTTAATACAAGTAGTACAATACAGTAGTTGGTAGAAGTCCAAGGTGTAGGTTTTGATATCAGTACTCAATATATCCATACACAACTTGCAAGGCTGTGTTCAATTTGGCATTTTTAGAAAAACATAAAATCAATTTACTCTTATATTACATAAATATCAAAATTTATACAGGGTGTCCAAAAGTTACTGTGCACCATGGTTATTTAGAAATTTAAATAAACAAATAAACATTAAATTTTATAATAAAATATTTAGACAATACAATTTTTTTTACCAATAAAAAGGGTTTTTTTTATTCACAATATTACAGCTTATCTTAAAGGAAATGCTGGAAATGTCCTTTATTGGAATAAAAGATTATTTTCTAGTGAACAGCAACTTTTCAGACACCTTGTAAATGAAACTTTGTGTGTTTATGTATCTGTCAGTATGGGTTCACTCCTTATGGGTCCCTATTTGTCTGATGTTGATTTTCTTGAAAATTCTTCAAATTGTATTTTATGTGTCTGTGAATGTTTTTAGAGTGGTGTTTTTTTTTTTTTAATGTCCTCAATAAGTACCAAAAATAAATAATCAAATAAAAACAGCTTCTAGAAAAAATGGTCGAATTTCACACACTCTTACAGTCTACCATTGAAAAACATGTTAAAAAGTTTCATGACTACATAGCCCCAAACTAATTTTCCAATTTTTTTTCTAGTGACTTAAAATTTGATACATGAGGTATCTAAACCTGTGGAACAAATTTTATTTGTTTTTCTGGGAAACATATATGCTAAGGGTTCAAACAAAACCACCAAGCAAGGCCAAACAATTGCTTGTAGACTTATAAAGCCATCATTGAACATAAAATCAGGGGCGGTGATTAGGGCACCAACAGACCTTAAACTTCAGGGGGGCCACATGCGCTCAGTGGCTGCAATGCTCCTTGGCTTCACATATCTTTTGAAATGCAAAATAACAACCAAATTAATTAATTATTATGAACAAGTAGAAAATCATTATTACGCTCATATGTTAAAATATACATCTATCAATCGATCTCTTTGAGTGTGTGTGTCTCTCTATATTTGTATATGTATGTATATTTAGACTTTGGTCAAAGCCTATAGTGTGTTGTGGGTGTGCAAGTTGCCTTTTTAAGGTAAAGGGGCCGCAAGGCACATTCTGTGTCAGGGCCAGTATGTGACTAAGCACAGGACTGCATAAAATCTTGCGGAACACTTAATATGTAGCCAGTGATCTGTTTCAGTCTAGTTAGACCTCATCAGTGATATGCAATGTTGTAATCATTTGAAAACCTAAGTAGAATTGTAACATAACTGGGTAACAACAGTCCGGTGGTTCTACAGAACTGACTGAAGAAATAGGATGAACAAAAAGAAAGACGGAAAAAAACAAAATAAAATAACAAAAAGGAGTATAAATAAAGAAAGAAACAAATAAAGCAGAAAGAGAATGTGGAAAAAGAAAGCAAGAAAGAACAAGAGACAAGAAGAAAAAAGCTAAAGAGAGTAACAAGAAAGAGAAAAGAAGTAGAAAGCTGAAAAGAGCAAACACTTCCTGTGAATAAAAGAACAACATGTGTGATGTGTACATAGATAGTCATTTGCATTGAAATAAATGATTTAATAAATAAAGGCCATGCACCTTATTTTCTGATATTTTATTCTGCTGTAATCTCAGCCAATGGATTTTAAAAGACAACTTAAGTGCAAGCATCTCAATTGAGCAGTAAATGCAGGCAGTGACAATTACAATCCCAATTATCCAGATTTCATTGCTCCACCCCTTAAAAAGACAAAGTACACTATTAATCTAATTCTCTCTTTAAACCACCACCATACCCATCAATTTGCCTTTTAGGAAATAAACCTATGTTCAGTTCTAAGCTAGTTGTCATTTAACACTGTTGCAAATCAGCAAATGCCAAGGCAGTTACAATAGCTATTGAATTTGTTTATCAAAAGTTCACATATAGAGTTTAATAGTAACATCATGGATTGTAAAGCTAAGACAGGTTCAAATTCAAGCTATCCAATAAAATTCACTTTCAAGACAAAAAAAAACCTTGGTAAAGAAATGACCACCCTAATTTTCTTCAGTAATAAACTGAATAGAAGTTTTAATGTTCTCCAACCCAAAGTGCCAGTTTTACATGCCCATTATATCTCTGGGCATTTGTAATCAGTGTTGCCCTTCACGTGGACGAGTCACTCTCCTGATTTAACAAGGATAAAAAACTGGGCATTGGCATCAATTGGCACCTTAGGTAAATGCAATGGTTTTGACTGGGATTTGAACTCATGTAATACAATTCCGGAGTCTAAGCTTCTCCCAGTACTCTACACTGCTTAAGTAGTGTAGTACTACTAGTTTGGTATAGTAAATGAGTGAGAGAGGCTATCTTTGGCCTTCATTCTCTCTCTCATATGTGTTGTAGTGAGCTCCAATTTAGCTTAAATCCATAGTTAGGAAAACTGAGCATTGGCATCAAATAGTAAATTTTACAAAGCTAAAAGTATCTATTATGGATAAATATTGAGCTGTAAGACAGTGAGGAAAAAATAAATAAAAGAAAATAATACAGAAAAAAGGAATAAAAGTAAAAGGATAAGGAAGGAAAAAGAAAATAGATGAAGAGGAAGGAGAAGAAAGCAGAAGAAATAGAAAAAAGAGAAGGAAACGGAAAAAGAAAACTAAGAATACAAAGAAAGAAGGAAAGATGAAAAGGAAAAATGAGAAAAGTAAAAAGAAATATGTGGAGAAAGGTAAGAAAAAGAGAACAAAGGGAAAAAAAGAAATGAAGAAAAAAAGGAAACATTAAAGGAAAAAAAAAGAAAAAACTAAACAATGTAAATAAAAAGAAAAAGGAGAAAAGAATGAAAAAAAGAAATTAAATAAAAAGAAATTAAAAAAAGGAAGAAACAAAGACAAAGGTATTAAAAAGGAAAAAAAAATTGAAATAATATATAGTCTAGAAACGAAAAAAGAAAAAAAGAAAGAAAAATAGAAAGAACAAAACATGAAAAATATATTAGAAAAAAATTATAATAAAATAAAAATCTCAGGTTTGAGATTAGAATAGGGCTAACAACCCAATTCTGTAAAAGAAGGAAAGTTACAGAAACTGCAACATCTGCCATTGTTGCAGCCCTATGTTCCCTAGTGGAATCAAAAAGGCTTAAACAAAAAAGGAAAGAAAGAGAAAGAAAGAAAAATCTAAGAAGAAAAAGATCAAAAAGAAAATAGATTTCATCAATGAAAAAAATCTTTATGGTAAAAAAAATGGATAATTTTAGGAAAAAAAACAATGTTCATCCAATAAGATAAAAATAATTGTTCCAAGCTGTTTCTGAGCCAAGAAAATCATTTTATTCATAGCAACAGAAAAATTTGGCTAAAAGTCCATATACATATAGATTTGTTAATAATAGTCTCATACGTGCATAACTGTAAATAGAAATTGTGAGACGAGTAAAATGGTTATTCAAATAATTTGAAATTTTGTTCTCATGGTTATTGTTAAATTTAAATTTTTTAGTTAATGTAATCTGATATATGTTAAGATAATAAGTAATCTCAGGTGTTGATTTATATTATCTGTATATAAAATTCACCTGAAGGATAGAGTTCCAATCCTGGGAATAAGTAGGAATATTTAACAGATTAACATAGCAATAGTAATGAATTACAAAATAAAGATAAATCCATGGATTGAAAAAAAAAGTTCAATTCACAGTTCTTAGAAGGCTACCACCACTCTCACTTTAGGCAAATTTTTAATTTTATGACTTTCTAGTTTAAAGATTTATTTTCATTTTTCTTACACAAGATGAAGGAATGCAAGTTTATTGTTGGTACAAATGCGATACAAATGAATAAAGTTATATTTGTATCAAAAAAGCACTCATCATTGAGAGCTAAGTTGTCATGAAGGCACAAATTACCCTGCACATTTCCCAGCCTTACAGTTGTTTACAAGAAAATAGCATGGATTCAGTGCTTATTGGTTCTATTGTTTTACACATTAAGTTGGTTATAAACATCTTACTCCCTTGATTAAATTAAATTTTACACATGTCCCCCCCTTGTTGTTTTAATTGCAACATAATGTGTTATTTTGGTGTATTTTCCCCCCACTGACCTTTTTAATTTTCTTTTTTCGCGATACATTTTTCTTACCAATGATTTTCTCCTGATGAGATGTTGGTCGAAAGGGCCTCAAGGTTTAATTTATTTCTATTATTTAAAACGTTATATAAATTTTGTACCTCTAAACATTTATTCAAACATCTTAATATGATGAGTCCCAAGGTATAATATATTCGGAAAATTTGAGTTTATCTTGTTTATTGAGTTAGAAGATCAAAAATTATTTTGGACTGATACCTTTAGGAAAAGTATAAATATCCACTTTCCATCTAGCTATGGGTTAAATAGTGCATATTATGTTATTCAAAAAAATATGTGTGGACAAAAAGAAGGTTTCTCAAAATGATTGCTCTCTGTATTAAATGACCTAAAAGGATTGATATGCCATAAAACTAAACAAACAACACAATAAAAATTTCTTCCATGCATAGTAAACCTAACCCATGGTCTCTTATGATACAACATAATGTTTAGATTTTGAATTATGTTCTTTCAAGGAGGTGAAGAATGAAAAGATGAACAATTTCTTCCATGCAAAGTAAATCATTCCTATCCTTATCTTAAAGCATAATCATATTTTATACAATGTCCAATTTATTTTTTGAAGTTTTTTGATGTTTCAAGAAAGTGAAGAATAACACTTATCCTGTAAACCATAGGTGTCAAACTCTGGCTAGTAGGCGAAATGTAGCGTTGTAGGTTGATTTCAGGACCCCAAATATCTACGCTGTGTGTAGCCACAGGGAAACATTAAATAAAAGAAAACCAGCCACCAGAATTTTAGAAGAAAATTAGCATTTTTTATTTAGTTTGGAAAATGCACACCGAAAGCGACACGCAGTACTTCTTGTCGAGAAAGAGAGAGAGAGAGAGAAGTAGAAAAAAAGTTTCTTAGTTTCGAAAATTGATAAAATTTGGCCCAGTGTATTTATATTTGGACCACAAAGCAATTTCAAATTGATATTAAAGCCAGCCCACTGGTATTATTTGGTGGCACAACTTGTTTGGGTCCAAATTAAGAGATTCATTTGTTCAACCTAAGCGCATGGCTTTGTTCAATTTAAAATTTTGGCTTACTGTGTATCTGAGTTTGACACCCCTTATATAAACCGTACACTTTTCTATTGGCATGATAGTGTTTATGCTCAATTTTTTAATTATGGCATCTGAAGAAAATAAAAAGAGAAGACATTAACAATTCTCACAGAAATATTAAATCATGCCCATCCCTAAGTGCAGCATAGTAGTAGTATTTTTTTATGATACTTTCTTGTGTAACCTTTAGGTTATTTTGATTGAAGGAGATAAAATGAATAAGTCTTTATAGGAGCTGACAGTCCCTAGGGAAGGCTGCATGGGAAAGGCCAACGAGTGCAAGTGATGTAAATATCTCATGGAAGAATGTCAAACAAGAGGCTGGAAAGCCCGCTGTGAACCAAAAGAGGTGGGATGTCAGGGCTCTGCTGTGTGCTCCATGAGCAGGATTTACAGCCTTCTTGGTATCTCGGGCACTATGAAGAGAGAAGAGATTAAATCTGCCACAGAGGCTACAGAATGAGCTTCCAGGTGGATTTGGACAAAAAGGTCTGAAAACTAGGCTAATGCTGCTGGGACACAGCTGAGGATTGATCACCTCAGCTGGGTCTCTTGAGGGAGGGTGTCTGATGCTGAATGACCTGAAGCACTTAATGATATCAGGGAACATCACTGACGAAGTGTCCCAGCGCATCTGTATTTACTCACTCTTCAATTTATAATATTTAAAAACTATAAAGAATAAGTTTATACCAAATTTTTCAACCAATTTCTTTTTTCAAAAAAAAAATAAATAAAGCAATAAATAATTTTAAAATGTCAACAAAACTATTTAGAAAAAGAAAAACTAGCCTAACTTCAACATAATAGACAAAAAAATAGAATATCCCAAAAGAATTAATCTGTCCTCACATTTTTCAACTAAAGTTCTATTTTTATTTTTTAGGAGGCTTTAGTAAAAATAACAAAATATAAAACAATTTAAACACTTTTAGATATCTACCCAAGGTCAGAGTTTTTTTTAATAACAAGCTGTTAATTGCAAAGAAGGAAGGAAAAAAGGAAGGAAAGAAGGAAGGAAAAAAGGAAGGAAAGAAGAAAGCAAGTCAAAAAAAATTGTCTAGTGTTAAGTTTTTTTTTTTATCCTTTAATTTGGATTCTTTTTCCTTCTTTCTTTCTTTTTTTCTTTCCATTCCTCTTTCTTTTTCTTATTCATTTTTTTCTTTTTCTTATTTATTTATTTTATTTCTTTTCTATCTTTTCATTTATTTTCTAATTCCTTTCCATCCTTCTTTTCCTGTATTTTTCATTATCATTATCATCATTAGACTGCTTTTTCTCTCTATCACTAATTAAAAAAAAAGATGTCAAAAACAAGGTGCTTCTCAACATTTGATGACATATGCCTGAACAAATCACTAAAAATAAATCAATGGGTTGTAACATGTGACTGGATGGGGGTCTGTATTTTTTGTCTGTCTGCCTGTCTTCTTAGCCTGATTGAAATGAAACATTGTTGAATGTTGCTCCACTTGGCTGAAGAAGAAATGCTTGAGAAACTAAAAATAAAATTTGCTGCTTCTAGCCATGATTGATTTGCAGTAGATTAGGCTGGCGTGGTTAGTTGCTGGAATCTCTATAGCATATCAAAATTTATTTGGTTTGCTACAATATCTATCAAGGCTCTACAGAGAAAATTATTTTTAGTTAACCTTTGTCTATTTAATAGCCAAATAGAAAATTTACTAGCCAAACCATGAATGCTATTTCACTCAAAACCAATAATTTTTAGGTGAAGTTTAATTTTCCAATTATGATACAGACAAAATTTATAGGAGGAAATTCAGCATGCCTAGTTATAAAGTTATCCTAATGTTATTAGTTTTATTGAAACTTCAAAAGAAGCAGACTACTGTCAAAGTTTTGGGAAATGATACCATATGATCAATTTCATGCCAATAGCAGTTACTCCTGCTCATCCAAAAGAAAAGTCACCTCCAACAGACCATTTTCAGTGACTTCTCATGTATTAATAAGGTTCCTTTCAACTAAAACCAATATAGCATATATTTTGTAGCCTAATGAGTGAAAAAACTTACAAGGGTTAACATAACAGAATGATAATTATAAATACTAATAACATTAATGATCATTCATACATGTAATTAGAAAGGAAGCTTTTTGTCACCAACTTCAGGGAAAGTTACAGGAAGTTAGCAGAGTGGTAGCTTTTCTAAACATTTGATAATTCATTAAGCCCAACTAGAAATCAAGAAGAGATAGCACTATACAAATTATGACTAGAAATAAAGCTGACAGTAATGGAGTTCTCAAGTAAAATTACTGCCACTTATTAACCCCAAAGTTGTAACAGTAATAGAAGCAACTGCTTAATAGGGGCAACTGGAAGATGAAAAGGTACAAAACTTCTTTGCTTAACAAGAAAAGAGAGTAATACATCAAAATCTGGCAATATACAAAATAGAAATAACTTCAAAAGGTCATTCCTCTACCAACTATTCATATACTAATAACAACCATCTAACATAATCACTAACAATGGCACACATTGGTTTTTTTTCTGGTAAAACAAATTAAAAAATAATTAACCTTATAATTTGAGATTAAATTTAAGTCTTATTTAGAAAGGAGACAAAATTAACCATTAGTAAAAAGAAAAAAATACACAAATATTTTTTACATATATTTACTTGGTGAGCACCAACCCAAGTTTGGCACAAGGCCATTTTACGTGCTCTATATACCTGGGCATTTTGAAGTCAGTGTTACCCTTCATCTAGATGAGCTGCTCTCCTGAGTTAACGAGCCCCATCTGCCCGAGGCTGCTAAAGTTAAAGTAATTGTTTTGACTGGGATTTAAACTCGCGTAATACGATTCCAGAGCCTGTACTTTTACCAATGCTCCACCATCGCTGCCCTATTTTTTACACATATAAATTTATCTAAAAGATGTGAACCTCCCTTGTTTCTTGAGCAGAGGCAACATTTCCACCTTTTGGATGATTACAAAGAATTAGGATTTTCAAAACTTAAAAAATATTTCTGAGCGCAATAACAATCAAAATAGATTTATAAACTAATTCATATTAAAATACTTACACATCAATTACTACATTACTCAGTATTCTCTTTAAATCCAAATAAAAAATCTTATAACTGCCACTTCTGTCAAAACAGATAGTTATAAAAAGCAAGGAATACCTATAATAAATTTTCAAAATAAAAAATTATAATTAGAGAATTGTATCAGCAAAATTTCATTTTTCTGTTTGCTTATTGAGAAAGAGAATAAGCATTGATAAAGGTCTATTTTAATGTAAAGAATTATATAGAAATAAATAAAATAATCACTTTTATTTTATTTGAATAGATTAGTGGTACTTCATACCAAGGTCACTAAAGAAATATATACTAATCACTCACTCCTGTTTAAATGGGATCTATTTTAATTAAGGTTAGATTTAGGTTTTAGTTAAAGCTGTATATAGGGCTACAAAGAAAAAAAAGGTTTGGAAATACTTGGAAATGGAAAAAAAAAAATTTTATTGTTACTATAACTTTTGATATAATACAAGGTGCATTCAATAAATTTCCAGGCTTATTTTATATAAGCAAAAATTAAGACTAATTTAAAAATAAGACTTTTAAAAATTCAGTATATTGTTGCTAAATGTGATGACTGATAATTTTTATGATTTCAGGTTCAAATGAACAGCTTCAACAGGAATCTTATTGTTATCTTTTTTAATTTATCTTATTTTTATTTTTTTTGAGATTTTAAGTTAAATATTGCATTTGATTGGTGTTGGTTGTGATGTATGATACACAGGTTTTTTTTGATATTTTTGCTGTATAGAAATCTAATATTTTGTTAGGGTCTACTTTGGGAAAAAGGTTTTTTATTGTTTTCATAATGGTATTTCATTTGTATTTGTTGGAGAGATATGCAATTGAGATTTTGATTTCTGATTTTTCTTTGAGGTTGAGTTTTATTGGTTGGAGTTTGTTGTTTTTGCAGGAGTTCCATATCTCTTGCCATTTAGAGTTGGCGTGTTTGTTCATAAAAGGTCTTTAGTCAGTATAAGGTACTTTATTTATTGTTAATGATTTTTTGGCAGCCATATCAACGTTTGCATTACGTTTTAGTTCTACGTGGCTGGGAACCCAGCAGAAAATAATGTTTGTGTTTTGGGAAAGAGAGATGATTCTTTTTAAGAGATTGATGATTCAGCGTTATTGGTTGTAATAATAATATAAAAAAAAAGCAAACCAAAAAAAAGAGTAAAAAAAGAGAAAAAAACATAAAAGGGTCTGTCAGGAAAGAATAGAGAGGTACAAAAAATACATCACCCAAACTCCAGAGAAAAACATAAGAATCAAAGCTCAACTTATTACTGTTGTGATAAGTTAATATAGCTATTTGGGTACCTGAAGAGATGCAGAGAATGTGATACAAGTCAATGAATGACTGGTATAAAGTAAAATGTACTGGACTTCCTAAAAGTTGATGTAACTATGACTCCAAAGAAACTCTTAGTCGCTAGCAGCATAAAAGCTCTGATAATAACAACTGTGAGAATCTAATCTAAATAAGCCCTATCTATCAATATATCCACAGGGGGGGCTCTTTATAGAATAAAATTAAAGACTTTGTGGTTTTGTAAAAAGAATATTTCACTTAAATTTCTAGTTTATCATCTAAACTCATTTATTGACTTAATACCCTGGATACAAATCCTCTTCTTCCTGCCAGCAACAAGTTAGAAGATGGGATTTATTCAGTACTACTAAACTAAATTAACTACAATTAAAAGGGTGGGATTTATTCATTACTACTAAACTAACTACAATTAAAAGCTCTATAAGAAAAAGCTAGGAAATATCTATTTTTTTATAGTTCAGCTCAGCTCCTCGGCCAAGCAAAAACTCAGATACTATAAGGTACAGATTTTAGACAGTTACTATTTTTTATCTAACTTTGTTTGCAATAAAACAATGTTTTTGGCATCTTGAAATACATAATGAAAATGAATTGATGATGTTAACCAGCAAACATAGGATTTAACAATACTGTCCGATCTTGCTCAGGAATTGTGTTTGACCCAAGAAAAGCTATTTTTCCAACTGAAAACCAAATCAAATATGTTCCATAGGTCTGAATACCACACACATCAAATTTCAAGTATCTAGACTAAAAATTAGGAAAGAAGTTTAGGGGTCTGTAATGTAACGATG
The DNA here is from genome assembly GCA_034780655.1 of Idiosepius hallami. NCBI lineage: Eukaryota > Metazoa > Mollusca > Cephalopoda > Idiosepiidae > Idiosepius > Idiosepius hallami. The sequence continues at coordinate 5,908 of JAUZSX010326229.1, read as the reverse complement.
AAACTTTTCAACAATTCTTTCAATGTTACTCTGCCTGTACTACTGTAAGATTGTAAAAATTTTGCTTAAATTAATTGGACTATCTTTTCTAGAAGCTGATTTTTTTAAATTATTGATTTTTGATAATTATCAGGGGTATTCCAAAACAACATCTACTTAAGAACACAACCAGACACACATAAAGTACAGGGGGAATTATCAAGAAAATCGCCCGCTCTGCCAGTCATTCCGGAGTAGTACCAAGACACACAGTGTGTGTGTGTCACACACACACACATTCAACAAACTTCCAGTAAAGAGTACGTTAAATTTCTAAGTTTATTTTTCTGATATTGAATATAAACTTCCATATTTCAGCTTTTCCATCATAAAGCCTACCCATAAATAAAAATCTATATCGGGGCGACGGGGATCCCATTTGGGCCATGAGGTGAAGAAGATCTGATCAGCACAACAAACAGAGAGCTTGGCTTGGAACTCCATCCAATCTGTTCAAAGACTTACTCGACATTCAAGCGCAAACTCGTCAACTCACTTTCACTTATTGCCTACTTTGAAAGCAAATTTTAAAATTTATATGCAGTTAAAAAAAGAATAAACAAATCTAACCGTTTTAATTTAAATTTGATGACTGTGATAATAATAACCATTATCATACAATTCATGATAAATTGAGTCCATAAAATAATTTTATTAAGTCATTCAACTCTTAACTTGGAAACTTCTCTGAGAGAGTCGGAGACCGGTTGTTACAGGAGAGTTAGTTCTAATAATATTCACTCGACGTTTTTTCATGTTATGTTTACATTTAAACAAGTCGGGCCGGACTATTACCCTTATGAAAACCTTCCTTATTTTTAGCCATAAGTTAAATAGTTGATGTGGATGCAAAAGGAAGAAGTTTTTAAAATGATTTTTTAAGTTAGATGATAGGAAATATTATGTTTAAAAAAATCCTTATGCCCCCTGTATGAAAAGTCCGTTTTGTTATTTCTTTAAATATCAGAATACATTATTACTGTGTTTGTGCTGCTGCTGCAATTTTAAAGAATATCTTATAAACATTTTTTTTTATCTATCAATTTATTTAATGCACTGAGCAAATAATTCTACATTACAAAGAAAAACAAAATCAAACAAAGAATTTTAAATATATATTTTTTGAATCTCTATTCAATTAGGTCTGGTCGCCTTTCCCCCTACGTTTTTCTACATTTTTTTAAATTTTAAAATCAAAAATTTCTTACGTTAGTTTGAATTGTAGTTAAATTAAAAATTTTAAAAATGAAAATTATAGCACAAAGAAACTTTTTCTTCACTTATAAAAAAAATCTACTAATCTTTATTTTTTCGGGAGATAAAGGAAAGGGTTTTTCATTTTAAATTCACGTCGAATTTTATTTTCAAACCTCAAACCAAAACAATCTTATTGTTAAAAAAATTTTAAGAATGTTTTAGAAACAAAAAAAAATTGTGTTTAGTTTTATTTTTCATATTTTATTGTTTTCTTCTATCTCTCTTTTTTGTGTGCAAACAATAAAATAATATAAAAATTTTGTGTTTAACTCATAAAATTATGGAGCTGAAATTATGGCCCTAAAACGCACTGATAGGTGGTTGGTGTGTGTGGGTGATACTGACGGATGCACTAAATCAAGTCATTTTTGTTTTATTTAATTTCTTACTTACCTGGGCTTCCGGCGACACTGTCATAATGACAATTCACTAAAACACTAATTTCGGTGGTATTTTCCAAATCTGTGGACACGGGGTCAAGTTTGGCAACCAAATTTTTTAAATTTCTATAAACCGAAAAGAAATCACTTTTTAATTTCATAGAAAACTGTCCATCTACCTTCTGTTCGTCCACTTTTAAAGAATGAACAACAGTATCCCCACTTTCTTGTAATTTTTTCTGTATTTTGAGCAATTCTCCCATAATATAATCTTTGGCCAGTACCTCGTTGGCATGACTGCCAACAGTCCTTGGACCCAGACCAACGAGGGCATCAAGGTGCTGGCGTGCACTTTCCTCTTCAAAGACATCGTTAAGGACCCCTGGTTCAGTCGGGGTTGTCTTTTTGGCTACGGGGAACGATGCCCTTTGCTTAATGATAAAAAGAAAAATAATCAAATGAAAAAAAAACAAAACTGGCCAAGCTATAGATCCAGGGATTTGTACCCCTTTTCTTTTGTTGTTGGTATTGTTTCTTTCAGGTTGTTCTAAAAGTACCGGCGGTGGTGACGAAGGGGATGATGATAATAAAGATGAAAAGGGAGAAAAACGAGAGTTTGTACTTTTGCTTTGTTGTTGTTGCCCCGCGGTGGCTACGGGAAACCTAAATCCATTACCCTGCTGCCGTCTTTTGCGAACACTTAAGTCCATTTTTAAAGTAAAAAAAAAAAATGCCGGTTACAACAATGATCACTCCTAAAAAATATTTCAAGATATTTTAGGAGTTTAAAATGTCCTACTCGTACTTTTACTTTACTTTATCTGTTGTTGTTGCTCAGCAGAAAGACAAGGAGTAAGGACCTGACCTCTCCTCACCCGTTCGTTCGGGGTCTGAGGTTGGTTGCACTGGATTCTTCGTTGTTGTTGGTGGTGGTGATGATGGTGGTGGTGTAAGTGTTATTGGTGTTTTTAAGGTGGTTGATTGATTGATCGATTCTTAAACATCCTCCCCATCCACTCTCTCCAAAAATAATCAAGAAAATCAACTCAAACAAAAACCCTGAATTTAAAATAAATCAATATCCGTGACCGTCGTGCGTGTGGGCCTTTTCTGTGCTTTTTTTTTCTGTGTGATTTTTGTGGGCTCAACTCAACTAGATTTTTGAAAATATTTTTGCGTGTCGTGCCTCCTCTGTGTACCTTCAATTAATGAATTTTAATAATTAAATTTAAAAGATAAAAAAGGGAGTTTTTTTTTCTGTGTGATTTTTGTGGAATCAACTCAACTAGATTTTTATCTTTAATTAATGAATTATCTCTCTTCCCCGTCAAAAAAATTTTAATAATTAAATTTTAAAAGATAAAAAAAGAAAGGTTTTTTTTTTCTCTCTCTCTCTCTAGGTAATTTATTTATTTGTAGACACTTTTTTTGGTCGGAAGAGGAGTTTACTTTGACTTAAATATTTTTTGTTTTGTTTTGTTTTTTAGGAGTAGAGTTGATGTCGGGGTCGTTGCTGAATGCTGCTGCTAGTGGTTTGATTTGTTTATTGTGCGGGTAGTAGAAAGTAGTTGTAGACCTACCCACACTATAAAACCAACCGACCACAATTAATCAAACCGTTTCTGCTGTCCTGTCTTTAATGGGGAAAAAAGAATATAAAAAAATGCTTCAGCATTTTTGTTTTGTCCTTTTTTTGGTGCATTTTATCTTATTTTTTTAGTTACTTACTACTATGTACTAATTTCTGTCCTCCCCTTGTCTGGTCATATGATAAAAACATGGATTTGATAACAAGGGGAAAAAAGACAAACGCTGCAGAGCAGCAGCAAACAACCTACTGCTGTTACGCTTTTATTTTAAGCTTTTTTAATTCATTACGACGAAACTGCTGCTGATGATGATGTCGTGTTTTGTTATCACGTCAAACTATAGTGATGATGATGCTTTGTTTTCGGTTGTTATTGAATCGAATTACTATAGATGGTGATGATGATTGCGAAGTGTGTTTTTTGTTCTAGTTTATCGTGAACATTATTACCACGTTTTTTGGAGTTACAACAATGGTGTTAGTACCACTTTTTTTAATAGATGGTCACATATCATTGGACGCTGCTGTGCTTGTGCTCTCCTGTGCCTGTGCAGTCAGTAGTGTGCCTACGCTGCCTGTGTGTGCTGTGGCTGTGCATCAACATCGCACGCACACCACACCCACCTTGTCAGTCACCATCGGCGCCGACCGCTTAAGATACCATTTAATTTTGTTTTGTTTTTCTTTTTAGTTTCTTGTTTATCTAATGAAGAAATTCATTTTTTTTTAATCTGTATATTTTAATTTCCTTTATTTTACTTCATGATAGTCATCATTGACGTTGTTGGTGTATTGTTGCTTTGTTTTGATGCTTCTGCTTAACTAAATGATGATGGTAATTAAATTATTCAATTCTTTGTGATGACGATGATTGAGCATATTACTTAGTATAGTGACGGTGCGGTGAAGTATCGGATTTTTATCACACTGCTGATGATGATTTCGCCGCTTAAGATCTCGTCCAAAAATTGGGGTGAGCGGTTGGGTTTCCTTAAATAAAGATAGCTGTATCAAAATATTATTTTTAATTTAAAAAAAAAATAATTATCTTGGAATAATCTTTTGTTTTGAAACGATTATTTAAAATATGATTCTAAACGCTGTCACTACTTAAACATGATGATGATGATGATGATGATTTCTTTTCTTTGTAGTTTTTGTTCTAATTTATACACCTAGCCTAAGCTCAAGCTAAATTTTATAACCAAACGAACTATTTCAAATAATTGTTCTACTCACATGAAACCTAATTTGTATGCAGGCAGGGTCGCCCGGCTTTTAATTATAAAGTGCAGAAAATAAGATTTTGTTTGTTGTTGCTGACTGGAGAGTATTGACTGTTGTGAATGTTGTTGTTACTGTTTGACTAGTGAGTAGTCGAAAAAGGTTATCATTAAAGTTATCAAAAGCAATTTTGAAAGTCTAGGGTTCGAATCCCGGTGTTTGCACGCACGATACTTTTAATGAGCATTCTTGATTATTTCATAAATTCTGATCGTATGTCCTTCGTGACATGATACACAAAAATGGTCCTCATTCTCAGTGGCGAAAGAAATGTTAGATAATAAAGGTGAGGTGGTGTGTGGTGAGGTGAGGAGGTGCGTGCTGCCTGCAGTGCTGACTGCTGCTGGGCAGAGCCAGAGCTCTCCTGCTCCAGCAGGTGCATGCAGGCAGGAGGTGAGATCAGGTGCAGTCAGTGCACTCACTGCACTGCATGAGTGTGCACACACTAGGCAGGGGCGAGGGAGCACACATGGTGATTGGTAAAAAGACCAACGGAAAAAAGACCCAAAAATAAACGAAAATAATCCAAATAAATACTCTTTCTTTATTTATTTTAAAAATACCTAAGGGGGGTCTAGAGCAAAAAAATGTAGGGTTTGTGAACAGCAGAACAGGAGCTTAAACCCCTAAATTCAAAAATAATTCTTCAATCGAAGGGGGCTTTATCCCCCTCACTCATCTCCCTAGATATTGAGGGTGATATGTTAACAAGAGCCTTTAGGCACCCCTCCCCAAAAAAAAAATGACCCTAACGAGCGAAATCTGACCATATTTGCCCGGGTCTTTTGTAATCTGGTCTTTTTTACGGTAGTCTTTTTTCCTAGATAGCAAAATCTGGCCTTTTTTCCGTTGGTCTTATTTCAGCTGGTCTTATTTCCGTTGATTTTTTTCCGTTGATCTTTTTTCCGTTGGTCTTTTTTCCTAAAATCATTTCAACCTCTATCTTTGGAAACTGACTTAGCAATATCACCAAGTAGTCGCTCTGATCTGTTCAGTTTACTTTGTGTCTGTTTTAATAGTAAAAAATGATTTCTGGTATGAAATATTTATAAAATTTGATTTTCATTAAATGAAATAAAAATTCAAGAAATATAGATTAAATAAAATCCTGGATTATATTTTAATGAAAATATACTTATAAATAATAGTTAAATTAATAAATTATATTTCTTCTGAAGCATCATATAATATATGATAAATAAATGAATTTTTATTTGTAATATTTTGGGGATATGACCACATTCTCAAACATCCTGCCACGCTGGTCCTTCAAAGCCTACATTTAATTCTGTTGTTTCTTTTTTGTTTTTTTTCCTCTGTTTGTTTATGTTTTGTAGTCATGACGTTTTTGTTTTTTATG
>JAUZSX010326218.1:0-11335 GCA_034780655.1 Idiosepius hallami | reverse complement strand
GTAGGACTTATAATATATATATATGTATGTATGTATGTATATATATATATATTGTTTTTAAGAAGGACCAAGCTTGGTACATAATAAAAAAAAATTAAATAAAACTAATACTTTATAAAAAAAACATTCATTATTTTTTTTATTTTTGCCTGTGTGTATGTGTGTGTGTGTGTAATAATAATGTCCAGATAAAAGGTTGGCATTTGGCAATAGTGACCTTAAATGCCAACCTAGGAATATTTCAGGTTGATATCAACCTTAATCTAATCTACTTTTAAATATGCTGCATCATTCAATGAGTATGTGTCACATGATTATTCTCAACCAATGATAAAGGATAATGAAAACAAAGAGAAGAAAGAAAGATGAAAGATGAGAAGCAACAAAAGAGAGAGAGAGAAAGAGAGAAAGAGAGCTTCACTGAGCTAAGCAGGGTTAACTGAATAAGGAGTTCTGGCAAGAATATGATTAAATTGTATCATTAAAGGAGAAGAACAAAAAGGATGTACAAAACTATTTTTCTTCAAATATTGAAGATAAGAGCTTACATTCTGTTTTCCATGGTATATGCAAAAAAACTGACATTTCTTTTACTTTTATGATGGGAAATCATTATCAGACAGTTGAGTCGACAGGTTGTTGAAGCATTTTTGATCTTTCTTCAATAGTTATAGGTAAATCATTAGGCTCCACCTTCTGATCCAAGCCAATTACGTGTTGAACGTATTTGCTTTTACTTGGGCTCAAGTTTGCAATGAACTTGTCTCTGTATTGAGGCAAAGCAGGACCCCACTCAGGATTAGGATGAATCAGTTTTTTCATTCGCTGAAACAAAATGAAAATAAATGTTGCTGCATGTGTAATAAAATTTAAAAAGGATTCAAAATTGTATGATTTTGGTACAGTTTTAACCAGAGGATGTCTGGCCTTAAGTTTATAGGAAAATATAATAAAATTAAAAAAAAAACATCCGTTTTAGTTCTGTTAGAAATATTTATATACTAATACTTCATGAATGTTTACTAACTTCTTATTTGCTTATCTGTACATTATTTTGCTATCTCACTCAAATTTTTATTTCAATTTAGCTATCTAACTTAAATAGTTTATTCCCTTTTAGTTTAGTCACTGACATATATTCATGCTTTTATAAAAGAAGTTTGTTCTTATTATTAAATGACTGAAAGTAAAAAAATAACCAACCAGAAAAGTTAACCTAAGTTTCTTTATTTCTGTACTATCTTAAAGCGAAAATTCAAATTATGTTTTTCCTGTTAAAATTCATTGTTCCCTTCTATTTCAATGAAAATAAATTTATTCTATATTACTTGAACTTATGTTCTTTTTTTTTTTTATTACTCACATTTGGTTATGAAAAAAAGAATGTTAACAGATTTATTCCACTCTATAAATATTTGAATAAAATTTGTGTAGAATAAATAATATTGGTGATCTTATAAGTCATGTGTAGTTTAGTTATGTGATTAAAAAAATCAAACTTTACCTTAAAAATATTTATTGAGTATGTATACATTTAGGATAGAGTATATTTTAAAAAAGATTTTTACTCTCAAAATGTTAGGGTAGTGATCATGTTAGGGTAGTGATCATATAATGTTTTACCTTATTTCATTGTATTTCAATAAATTGATGGATTTAAAACAGAACATTAGACATTGATCACACAAGATCAGGCAAAATTTATTCATAACTTTTTTTATATCTTGAAATTAAAATGAAATCATATAAAAAATACCTCAATGAAAGTTCCTTTAGTCTTGAAAAATTGCACAATTACCATTATTGGTAATGGTACCAAAGAGAACATTCCAAGAACCCAGCCAAAAACTATAGACCAAGTAGGATATTCATAAGATCCATATGTGACGGGTTTCAGCTTGCTGATACTAAATAGCCACACAATCTGATAAAAGAGAAAAGTGTTTGAATAAGAATTATTTATATTTATTTGATATTATTCACTATATGGCATATTGGTGTATGGTTTACAATATAAATCAAGTAAAAAAAAACATAAAAAACATTAATAGCAGACAGGGGCGGATATAGAGGCTATGCAGCAGGTGATCTGTGCATATTGGTTTAACTATGTCTGGTAGTCAGCCATTAGATACACATTAGATACACGTTAGATACACATTATGATGTGCAGGCAAAGCAGGATGACCTGAGTCAGAATGCATATATCACAATGTATTAGAAGGACATCCTTGATAATTTTATTTGAATGACTGATAGTTCAGTCCACTTCTGATAACAGAATAACAATTAATTGGAACTGTTTTAAACTGTAATTTGAATGACAATCAAAATAAAAACTGTAAATAATGTTATCAGCACATATTTTTTTATCACTAGGGCTGTGACAATATTCTGCTATTGAAGAATATGCTTGTTACACCTTTAATTATTAGGCCTGTGACAAGAATATTCTTTAATAAAAGGATGTTGTCACAACCCTACTAATAACTCCTTTTAATAAATGGTAAAATCGCAAAATAGTTAATTAACAATAGGAATATTCTTTAATGAAAACATTATCACAAACCTATTTATCACCACTCATAGAAAGAATAATATGCAGGCAAAGAATATAGAAAACCTACTTAAAACAATTGTAATATATATCAAGTGGCATGCTAAACGGTTTGAAATTATATTTAAGGCATTTTCAACTGTTGCATATTGCGGTAGTCCGAAGACCTGAGGTTGGCAATATTTCAGTTGAACAGGTTTTGACGAGAAATTGGGTTGTCCTTACAAGACTCATTCACATTCTTTGGCATCCAGTTGGCAATGGGTAAAGAACATTTTCATTGGTCTCTCTTATAAGCTTTCTACAATAGGTTAGTTTATAAAAAAAATTATGCAAAGAATAAATATAGATATAATGTCTCTGTGGATTGTGGTTGATATCAATAAGTTTCATTTGCTGTAAGCAGGAATACAGTTTTAAATGATGTCCCAAGTGATTGAGTGTAGTAACTGATATCATTATTGAGTTTTAATTACCTACAACAATTAGTAAAAAATAAATGATCTGTAAATGAAACAAAAACAAAAAAGAGGAAGAGTATTTTTTGAGTTGTTTCAATAGAATAGCATTGATGTTAAAATGAAGCCAAAAGCTAAGTTTTTGGTTGAGTTTACTTCAGCTAAACTCTTTGAAGATCTACTTTAGAAATCAATTTATCATTTTTGTAACAGAATTTATGTAAATACAGTTTAAGTAAAGTCTTAATCTTATCTGTTATATTTGAGAACCCAACCAAATTAAAATGGGTGATTAAATTCTTAAAAATAATAATAAAAAAACTAAGAAACACTAAAATTCTAAGAAAAAAATTATTTATTTATTTAAAAAACGTTTTTTTAAAATTTTCATCTTTTAATGAAAGCTGTTCTAATGAGATAAAATTAGACTTGAGCCACAACAGTAAATTTAAATTGACTACATGGCCTTCTTGGACTCAGACACAGACAACGAATAGTGCACAATGAATCACACTGCACTCAATAAGCAGGGACCACGCAAACTTCAAACTTCATTAATAGGGACGTTTAACCAAAACAACAACAGACAAATTCTTACAATACTAATGCATTAAGAGGATATGATAGAGTCAGTTCATAGCCCAACAATAATAACTTGGATTTAAGAGTCAAAATAGTTAGTTCCTTTATCTTCTAAGGATCTTTAAACTAACAACAAGGTTCTGGGGCAGAATACTATAATTTTAAAACAATATATGCTAAATGTGAATATAACAGAACCACTTGGTTGACCAATAAAGGTCCCATATCTTAACTTTCTTATTATTATTTTCAGTGCTATTTTAAGTATTTTCTTGCAAAAAAAATGTTTCAAAAGATTGATACAAGAATTAAATGATAGTAAGTTTTGATAAACAACTTAAAACAATCTAACACTTGATCTAAAGTAAGGGGAAATAGTTTTTTTTCTCAGAAGTAAATTGTGGATCTGGGAAAAAGTATTTGTAAAAAAACAAAAATAAATGAGAAAAAAAAAATTAAATTTAAAGTAGCTTACCAATGTTATGGATGGGGTTATAAACTGCCAACATATTTTCCACCACAAACATGGAGTATAACCAATCATCAATGTTATATCATCATAAAAACGGTCAGCTCCTGTAACGTAAAAGATTCACATTTTTACCGAATTACATAGGTCAACCAATTAAAAGAATACTAGACCTATTCACCCACAATGTCATCTACTGTACAAATGTAATGTGTTCTAACTTGATTTATTTTCATTTGAATTTAATGTCAATTTTTGTATATTGACTAAAAGTTTACTTTTTATTAACTAGAATTTTGCTCATTTTCTAATGTTATCAGCTATAAAAATTTCCTTTTTACAGATTTCTTTTCATTAGCTGTAAACTTTTGTTTTAAATGGTTTGTTATTACTTTTAAAGAAATTTTCATACTATTTTTATTTTATGGTTATTTTTGCTTTCTTTCTAAACTTGTTTGTCAGGTTCATTATTAGATTTTTGGTATCTTCCGGATAATTTCTCAATAATTGTTAAATATTTGATAAGAAACTATTGACCAGTTTTTTACCCTCCAAAAAAACAAAACAAAATACACGCCTTGATGGTCTAATTGGTCTTGACAGAAAATTGGTCTAATTGGTCTTGACAGAAAATAAAGCGTGTAAATGATAAACGATTTATAAATCTAAAGCAAAAAAATGTCTATAATCTTTGATTACATTGATTTAATTTACTTCCAAAAAATTAATTCATTTGTGGAATAGAATTTTTCAAATCGGGTTAAGGGAGAATATTCTCGAACAATTAAAACAAAATTATTTCCCCTTTGTAAAAAAAAAAGAAAAGAAAATTCACAAAGATGGCCGACCTATTAAATCATATTGCGAAGTAATTTTCCAGTGAAACCAATGCTATATAACTGTAAGTTGTTCCACCTTTTATAAATGGATTTTCTGAGGAATTATTTCTATAAAATGTTTTTATTAGAACTGCATCTTTTAAATCATTATAAAGTTTCATTCTAGGCTTTATTCTTTCAAAGTTATTTGCTTTTTTAAGATAAGAGGGGGTCGTTTATGTTTTTTTTTTTGCCTGATATTTTTTGTTTGATAAAAAAGCCCAAACAATTTGTTATTTATTCTTGATGTAGTTTTCTACTTATGAATTTATATGTTTGTTTTTATTTATTAGTTCAATTCGATCATTATTTCTGAAAATTCTATCTTAAAAAACATGAAAGAACAGATATGTCAATAAACTAATTGATGTTAAATTTTAAAAACAGAGAAGAAAGCATTTTGAAAAAAAAAAAGATCAGTTTAAATGCAAAAGAAAATGGTGTCAAATTTAGCAAGAATAAAAAAAATGCTTAAATTTTTTATTCTATTATTTTAAAACCCAACAAATAAATTTTTGATTTTTTTTCTTATTGAAAATAAAGTGCTATATTTATTTCATGGTAATAATTCTCTAATTTTGGATATTGTAGATATTTGTTACTGTTGTTATTCCCTGTTTTCTATTTTGTTAACAGGAACGGAAAAATAAAATGAAATATTTGATTGAAATTAAATATTAAAAACAATATTTTTATGGATATACAAGAACATTGATAAACATTAAAAAAATTGTTTTAAATTTCGAAAAAAAAAATTGATTTACAAATTTTGTAATTGTTTTAAATTTCGAAAAAAAAAAGGGGGGATTCAAATTTTGCTAGCGTGGGGTGGGGTGCACTCACTGCACAGAGCACAGTAGAGAGAGCACTCAGGAGGAGCACTATAGGGAGGACATAAAAATAACCTGTAACTACAAGTGAAATAATTTTGTACAACGTTGCCAGTTTCAGTGAATTATCGATTAAACACTAAACTTTCACATATATGAATGAAAAAAAAAATCAATATTTAAAGATTTTTAGTTGGTGTCCAGCCAGGTTTAGAACATTAAATCGATCATCACGTAAACAAAACAGAGTGCGTAAACAAACTAAACACAACAATCACTCAACGAAATGAAATAAACATTGATTTTATTTCAAATCATTAATTAGAAAACATCGAAAAAACCCTAACCCTAAACCCCTAACCGTAACCCTAACCCCTAACCGTAACCCTAACCCCTAAACCCCTAACCCTAAACCCTAAACCCTAACCCTCTGTTTAATCATTTAAAATCCTTAAAATAGTATTTAATAAACAAATCTATATTTTTTCATCTTAATCTTCAACTTATTTTACAATAATGACGTCAATGTTATTAGCCAATCAAATTGCTGTCTTACAACCGGTGCAAGTCCCCGACCAAAAAATATTCTGGCCAAATATTTTTCCATTTTCTTGTTCTGCAAAAGGGCTCCTTTTTCTTTCTAAACTTTGTAAATATAATGCGAGAAGAGTTTATTATAGGAGAAGTTAAATTTACGATAACATGAAGAAAACAGTAAGCAAATAAAGAAAACTAAACAGAAAGAAAAGTAAGAGGGAAGAAGGTATAGGAAATATATATATATATAAATGAGAATTCCTGAAGCCTGACAGAAATCCACAACTGGTAGTGGTGACTGACTGAAATAGTGGGCGACTCTGACTGGCCCAAAAGGCCCACTATTTTTTTTAATCCTTTCGACCCTTAGGAGCTGATATATCGGCCTTAGTAACCAAAGTCAAAAAAAGACACTGGCATTTCGACCCTAATATGTTTATTTTTATTAGAATTGCTCTGAGTGACTACTTGGTAATATTACTAAATCAGGGTCCAAAGATAGAGGTTGAAATATCGTTTTGGGCGTGTGTGTTCTTTTGCCTTAAGTCGCCAGGGCCGATATATTGGTTCTTTAGGGTTTAAAAAGTTAATAAAATTGGAAAATGACAAGTGTTGCGTTTTCTTTGTTTAAAATAGGGAACTTTTGGGGTGGATTTAATTTTCTTTCTTTCAGTATAAGAAAAGAGCCTAAGAAGTGCAAAGTAAAGTGCACTTACACAAAACGCTTTAAGGTGAATTGTGAAAAGGGTTAACCTAGACGATCATAACAGAAGTTACGTCCCTTGAAAAAGATTTGCTGCTGCACGAAACGCCTGTTCTTCCTTCACTCTTTCATTTCTATAGCATCAGATGACGCGCAACTGTGAAGACGATCTTCTCCTGAGGTAAGTTTAAATTTATAAATATATCCATTTATTTTATTTATTTTGTCAATAGAAAAAATATGTTTTTATTGTGTTTTGAGTGGTTCAAATTTAGTTCGAATGATTAATTTTGATTGGATTTATTTTGCCTTTTTATACCCATCTGTTTCCTGTGTGACGAAAGAGCGGAGTTAAGTGTTGTTGTTGCACACACGCAACAACACACGGCGCTACTTGTGCTTCTTGTGTTGTCTGTTGCCTTCAGCCTGACTACTGAATAAACACTGCCAAATGTTTTTGCGTTCATATGATTTTTTTATCCTTTCTCTAAATTATAAATCAGTGTGCGTAATAATAATGTGATGATGTTTTAAAAACATTGTTTTTGCTTTTGTTAAAGAGTATTTTTATCATTAGTTGACTTTTCTACAATTCTGAACTTATTTGTAGGGCTAACATGCTTATTCTAAAATATTCTTGTCATAACCCTAGGGATTTCACAATCATATTCTTTAATAAAAGAATCATTGACTAACGTAAAATCCTTCTTGTATAAATGATATTATTATTATTTATTTCCACCATCCATCAGCTCTTTTCGACCCTGACCAAGGCCAAAAACGGCCTTGCCCTGACTTAGTAGTAAGTACTTACTCCACTCCACACTCACTCACTCACTCACTCACCACCACCACCACAAACTGATTCGACTCACTCAGTGCCGTTGCGTTCAATAAAAAGTTCATATTTGGACCAAAATAGTGTCTTTTTGGCCTTAGATCGCCAGGGCCGACATGTCGGCCTAATGATCCAAAAGATTAATTATAGAAGATATGAGCTGTGGTGTGTGGTGTGCTGTGTCGGCTCACTGAATGTGAGTGATAATAAATGTTGTTGTTAAACGTTGCCTTGCTGTTACTTCGTGTCAGCACACACAGCCACAGCCAATTAGTTCAGTCAATATGTTATTTTTTACATTGACTCCATCGTGTCGTGTCTCACAACAAGAGAAAGAGTACTCTCTGAAGTGCTGGCTGCTGGCTGCACTTTCACTGCTGCTGAGTGCTGTGCTGCTGCAGTGAGGGCAATTGCAAAAAAAACTTTTTGATTAACGTTAGACTGACTTAATATTACGAATTTAATTGAATTAATCAACCCTTAAATCAATTTATTTTAGAAACGAAACGAAAGAAAGAGAGGACTGCCTGCCTGTCTGTCTATGTGTGTCTTTATTTATTTTTCCCTAACAATAAACTGAAAGGAGTTAGTTGGGTTCCTCTCTCTACTTAAAAACAAATAAACGAATCCAACAAAACAGTTGAGTAGACACATCCAAGGTCTTTTGAGTTTAGTCAAAAATCATTCATGCTTTTAAAAGTAAGGAATGTTCTTGTTTAAATTCTTTTCGTTTTATTTTTTGGTTATGTTTATTCATATCGGTGTCGGTGTTGGTGTCAGACTTCATTGTTTAAAAAAATGAAATGCCCTAATAAATCTTTTTTTTTCTTATAATCTTTATTCTCAAAATTTGGCATCCGTTTTATGTGTGTGACATGAGGGGGTGACTGAACAACCACTCCCTCCCTACCCCAAAAGCCAGATTTGACAAATTTAGGTTTATTTATAATTTTGTAAAGAGAGTGAAAACAAAAACACATCCAAGGTCTTTTGAGTTTTGTCAAAAATCATTCATGGTTTTAAAAATAAGGAATGTTAATGTTCTTGTTTAAATTCTTTTCATTTTACTTCTTGGTTTTTGTGTTTATTTATCGGCATGTCTTCATTGTTTAAAAAATGAAGTGAAATGTCCTAATAATCTTTTTTTTTTCTTTCAATAATCTTTATTCGCAAAATTTGGCATGCGTTCTTTAACGTGTGTGCTCTGTGTGACGTGACGTAAAGCGTGACTGACTGTGCCGTGAGGCCTCCGCGATGATGGTATTATATTTCGGAGTGCTCTCTGACTGCTGTGTGTGCACTCACTAGTTGGTTTTTGTGTTCCAACCAATTCAATAACTTCCCTTTTATCCATCTTTGTTATTGTTCTCGCCTAACAGGGTCCTTTTGCAGTTTAGGGAACAGATAAAATTGAGCTTAGTCCAGCCAGCTGAAAAAACACAGGTTGTACCTCCGGCAATTTGATTGGCTAATGAAAAATTTGACGCAATTAGGGTAAAAAACTAAAAAATAAAACAATGTTTTTTTTATTATTATTAAATGATTTTTATTAAACAATGGAATTATTTTATATAGAATGAAATAATGAAAAAGAAATAACAAAAGAAACAAAAAATCATAGGATACGGTTTTGGGGAGGTAAAAACCTGATCGATATAACAATTTGTTCGCGTTTCATTTTCGATGTTTTTTTTTCTTTAACTTTAAAATAAAATAAAATTGATAGCCAATCGAATTTCATTACCAAAATTAATAAATCAATTTTTCTGAGATTGATTTATTGAAACAATTTATTTCAATTTTTACAAAATTTTAATTTTCTTATCTTTTCTAATTTAATTCAAGTCATTTTTTTTAATTAATTTCACTAGCCAATAATCAAATTGCCGAGGTACCGGTGTTTTTGTGTTTTCTCCTGTAGCTCCAATTTATCTGTTCCCTAAACTGCAAAAGGGCCCTGTTATTTTGGTTTGAGCTGAAAAAAAGCTAAAGTAGACTTTCAAATTTTCCAGATTAAAAAAAATTCATAAAATTAACTTAAAAGAAAAATGAAAGGAGATCTGGTTTTATGCGCCTCCAGACAGTTAGTTGATTCTTTCTGTCTGGTCTTCCTTCGCCCTCCCATACTAATACTAAATAGAATAATATTGTTATGACTAATAGTTAGTAGTAGTAGTTGTTGTAGTGGTCCACAAAAAAAAAAAGAAGAGAAAAAGGTGGTTCATAAGTGAAAAAAGGTTGAGAACAACCACCACTGGCACTAACCTATTTATCTTTATTTGTTCTGTAAGAGCAAACTTTGCTCTTAACGGAATTTTAAGAGCGTGCAGCAGTAACCTATACTAAAACTACCACTGACTCGACTCAAAGGTGAGCTGCCTGCAGCTGCGTGCGATGTGCCAATGTGCCATCCATGGGCGGCACTGGCAGTTAGTTCACTGAGTGGAGTCCACTGGGGAGTAGTGGGTGGAGTGAAGTATGAAGTGACTAAGTGGGTAAGTAACAACTTACAGGTGTCTATGTATTTCCAATTCTTTGAGGCATTTTTGTTATGTACTTTTCAGTAAAGAAAGCTTCCTAATCGAACTTGAATAGCAGATCGAAAGTCCGTAAACCCACTTTTATGCGAGACAGCAGTAGTGCATCTGCAGTGCACAGTGCTGTAAGTGCACACACTGCACAAACAAGTGCAGTCAGTGTGAGTGTGTGCAGTCAGTACTGCAGTCAGTTGTACCATCTGTTGTGTTGTGTGGTGGCTGTGAGTATGACCACCCACCATACCGGCTAGTTTCTTTTCCTTTTTATCTTTAAGCCAAAGACCGTAAAATAATAGTGAATAATAATCGGAACTGTAATCGAAAACCACTTAGTTTTTTTCCTCGGGTTTTAGCTAAATATTTATGGCCCATTTGTGTTGTTTGTGTGTGAGAGAAAAAGGGTAAACAGTTCATAATACCAAACTGAACTGCTTAAGTTCTCTTTTTTAGTCTGTAAAAACTAAAAAGAAAAACAAAAACGGGATTTTCTCGCAATAAAGTTTGTCGCAAACACAACTAACTGTTGTTTACAATTTTACGACACATAATTTTTACTAACAAAAATATACGAACCTCAATGTAAAAAGAAAAGCTACGTTAATAGCTTTCACAATCTTTTCATTTTAACAATTCATACAAAGAGTTGTAGTCATAATCACTTTATTTTTCCTAATCGTATGGAACCTGAACCTAACCTCACACAACATAAAATCTAATATAAGAGTGGAAAAAAGAAAAAGAAATTCAACAATTGAATTGAAGTCATTCAAATTAGATTTATGCTGGTTATTTTTCGGTTTATTAAGAAGTTGGATTAATTTGTTAAATTTCATAAGGTGTTTCTAGTTCATTTTTCACTAATAGCGGACCAGATAATGGAAAAATCATTCATTTTATGATACAAGCATCAAATTTGGCACAAGTGTTCTCCATGAGATACTAATCA
>JAUZSX010326207.1:0-11335 GCA_034780655.1 Idiosepius hallami | reverse complement strand
TGCAACGAGCCGTTGTTGTTATTTTGTTTTCCCCCTGTGACAGAGTTCAGGTCGAACTCCCTCCAGTCAATTACAGTTTTTTAGTTTGATAGTATCGAATACTATCTGTTAGCAAACCAGACGAAAAGTAATATGAGTACGCATGCAATGAATGCGTTTATATGAGGGTGAAATTTAATCAGACGTTTTGTGTGGTGTCTGATAGTCTGTTTTGGCACAAATGTCACGCAGTAGTGGAGATTTGAATGAGGATTAAAAGCAAATTATTCGTAGTTTTTTACAATTAAATTGTTTTAGTGTTTGATCTATAGCTGGCAAGTAGCCACTTTGAAGTTGTTTAAACGGTCGTTAAAATTCGTTTTTAGCGGTAAATCGTGGTAATAGATGTCTGGGAACTAGAGGCCAGTTTGCCTTTGTTTTTTCCCTCTGCTTTTTGGTTTGCAGAGTTTATCTAATATTACGGTTATTTTATTTATTGCGGGTGGGGGGACATTTTTTTAAAAATAAAGGCGGCTTTCGGGTTACGATGTATGTACACGGTTTCGACTTTACAACGCTTGAATTTTAAGAAAAGAATCGTTTTAAGAAAAGACAGCCTTTAAGAAAAACACAATTTTTTTTTACACTTTTTCTAGCGTTTTTTTATTTTTTTCTTTTTTTTAGTGTAGGCCGACTATCTCTCAAATAGGGAGTATAAAATCTATCAGGTACATTTACACCACTTTTGTTTTGTTGTATGTGAGAAATTTGACTTAAATGAAGTAAATAAACAGACATAATGAAAATGTTGAATGAATTTATTTAACAGAACTCATGAAAATAACAGAGACAGAGCTATGAAAAAGTTTTTAGAAACAGTCTTGATAGTTTAAAATTTAATTTTTTTTTGAATGAGTATTTATTTGTCTTGTTTGACTTGATTAAATAAAGTTTAAAATTCTTTTAAATTAATTTTTTAAAAAATATATTTTAGAAAAATTAACCAACAATATAAAAATGAATAAAAATATACAGATAAAAACAAAAAAAAAATCAAAACAAATAATAATTAAGAATAAAAAATATTTTGTAATATCGTAAGCAACGTAAATTTATCAGTCGTAATTTAAAAGTGAAAGTGATATGACACGGTGTAAGTGTCCCTGATAAAGTTATTCCAGAATCGTCTCGGCCTACATTAAAAAACCGCCAGCGGGAAGAGGCTGCAAGGGACAGGAAGGCGTAGAGAAACGCTATAGTGGCAGTGCTTACTTCGAGGCGGGAAGGAGTAAAAGAGAAGAGACTGGGAGGAGAAGAGAGTGAGAACAACCCCATCTTTCTACCCCTCCCTGTTAACACTATCTGTGGCTCTTCCGCCAAGGAATCGGACTGTACAGCAATGTATCACATAGGCACCCGCCTCACTGATGACAAGACCCAATACTCGGGTACGAATAGGAGCCGTCAATGACAAGTAACTTTGCCTTTCTCTTTCTCCTGTAATTCCACATTAGTCTATAAGTACAACTCCAAAATTCCCTTCGTCTTTCCCTCCCACCTCTCCTTTCTCTTTCTTTCTTTAGTAGCAGTTCTCAATAAATTCCATACCATTTTCACAGGACTACAGAAGATATATCGTCCCAGGGCAGCGACGGTGAAGCATTGGTAAAAGCTCGGGCTCTTGCATCGTATTACGCGAGTTTAAATCCCAATCAAAACCATTACTTTTACTTCAGCAGCCTCGGGCAGATGGGGCTCATTAACTCGGGAGAGCATCTCATCTACGTGAAGGCTAACACCGAATGTAAATAGCCCGGGTAAGAGCACGTAAAAATGGCCTTGTGCCAAACTTGGGTCGGTGCTCACTAATTAAATATAATATCGTCCCCTTGTTAGTCCCAGTCCATCCCGTCTGCAATCCTGCTTTTATTTTTTTCCGACTCAAAACCAAATCAAATTTGTTCCACAGCAGCAGGTCCGAACACCACATACATCACATTTTAAGTATCTAGACCCAAAATTGGAAGAGCAGTTTGGTAGAGACAGACAAATAGACAGCAATTATTGCACAAGGGGTAGAGAGGAGAGCCAGGGTCACAAAGAAAAGGTTGTTAAGTGTAGTCGTCAGGGCTGTGTTTCAGACCCCACAGTTGCGGGGCAGTCGCAAGCTCCCTCAGGGTCCATTCTTGGCTTTACAAATCTTTTGTATTGTAAAAAAATTGCTAAAGAAAGTAATTAATAAAATTAACTAGAAAATCATTATCACACACAAAGCGAAGCCAAAGCGTATATTGAAATACTTACATCAATTAGCATTTCTCTCTCTCTCTCTCTCTCTCTCTCTCTCTCTCTCTCTGTGTATGTATTTGGTGAGCAGCTGCTGCAGTGCTGCACCAACCAAGTTTGGCACAAGGCCATTTTTAAGGTGAATGCAATGGTTTTTGACTGGGATTTGAACCCGCGTAAAAACAACGATTACAATGCCCGAGCTTTTACCAATAATGCTCCCGCTCTCGGGCTCCCCAGTGCCACCTTCTTCGCTGTCTGTCTGTGTAATCTAATCATGGTAATAATCCACGTACATTTTGGACCCCACTTGGAAGCCAAACAACTAAATCCACACCAGTAGTGACACCATCAGAAGAAATCTAGAAATTCGCATTTTAGAGGTAAGGGGTCGCAAGGCGCATTTTGCGTGATAGGCCGCTTCGCTTTGGTACTAAGCAAGGGGCATTGAGTCAGGGAGAGAGAGACCGTCAGAAAGACAGAGTGAGAGAGAGAGTGAAAGAAAGGCTGTGGGGGAGAGAAAGGCAGTCAGAACGACAGAGGGACGGACAGTGAGAGAGACAGAGGAGGCAGTGAGAGAGAGAGAAAGGCAACCATGAATAGAGAGTGACAGAGAGGCAACCAGAAAAATAGAGGGATAGAGGGGGATAGTAAGAGATAGAAAGACAGAAAGAGAAACAGAGAGAGGCGATAAGAAAGAAAGAAAGAAAGAAGCCTACTGCGGCTTCTGCTGATCTTTCTTCCAATCGTGCCGATGATGTTGTGTTGTGATTAATTAAATGTATTAATAAAAAAAAAAAAAAACCGAAAATAAGTTCATCTATTTACACGCTCTTTCTCTCTCTCCTTGTGCCATGTTTCAATGCCATTCTTATGCCGTGCGTGTGTCCTGCCCAACCATCATCATAAAAAATTGACCCCGGAAAGAGATCATAGTAAAACAGAGCCGGGTCTTGGGCTCTCATTTTCGTGAAATTTATTTGATCAAACAAAAATAAAACCCTAAAAACTTAAACACTATTTTTTTAAAAGAAGAAAATGGAAGAAGCTCATCTACATTATAACCCGAATCCGATGGCCAAAGCAAACTGCCTTTCAAAAATGTTATTTTGGTAAGTTGAAAAGTACTTACGTAACATTAACAATACAATTATCTCTTTTTAAAGGATACGATATTTTGATTAAATTTAGAAAATATATGCAAAATATATAAATGTATTTATTTAAAAATCTATTTCATGAATTAAAATTTAAACGAAACGATAGTTAAAAACAAATGTAGTTACATATTTTTAATGTGTGGAAAGTAAAAGAAAAATTCTCAAGTTTAGCATAAATTCGAAATTTCTTAAAAAGTAGTTTAGTGTCGTGTCGTAATCATATCTTTTAGTGACCGACCGGTTGAATTGTTATTCATTTATCAATTATGAAAAAACTTATACCGTTATAAAGTTCATTATTCACTTAACAATCGGTGACAATTTCATATTGATTAGATAGTTATCTGATTTTTGGTAGATTTTTAAATTTAAACTCCGTTCACAATGCAACTCAACAGTGCACAAAGCAACGCAAACACCAAACACCACAAAAAACTATTTTAAGACGTTACAATGAAAAGCTTTCACTTTTAAAAGCTAAAGAAAAATAGTACGAAAAAATATAATCAAAAAAGGAATAAATAAATAAAACAAAGAAAATAATTTTAGAAAGTTATTGAATTGTCTTGGATTATAAAAAATAATGACTTGAATAATCGGCCTTAAACAGCTTATAAAACTTGGACTAGAAAAAACATTTTGGATTCTAAGAAGCCGATATATCGGCCCTGACAACATAAAGCAAAAAAGATACACCATTTACACCAATATTTTGGCCTTAATATGTTCCTCTATAGCGACTCTGAGTGATTATTTTTATAAGTCGCCATTCAAAGGATAAAAAATGAAATTAAAAATAGGAAGCATAACAGCTGACGACCGACCGTTACCGATTGTTAAAGAAGTATTAAATAAAAAATGTTTATTATCAATATTAATCTAATTTAAATAAGTAAAGATTATTATAATAAACATAATTAATGTCAAGTTTATATCCTTTGTCATTAAAAGCACTTTTGAAAAATACTTTGTGATATTTTTTACCGCACCTAATATTCGGAAAAAAAGAAATTGTAGTAATTAATTTTTTTTTCTTGTTTACCGCGAAAACTTAATTTTTTTATACCGTTTCTTTTTTTTTTTCTCGCGTTGTACATCTATTATTCATACAGTTTTTCTCATCTTTATTCTTATTACAACAGTCCGAATTATATCTATAAATTTAAGTTTATTGTAAAGAAAGAAGACTCATCTCAAGGATAAGATTAAACAATGTTTTTTTTTGTTATTCAACCTTTTTAGCTACATAAAGAAAAGTGAGCTAAAACCGCATTTTTACTTGATTTGAGTAATTCATTTATTTGTTCCTAACATCAAAGGTAATTGAAAAATTAATTAAATAGGCCTAAGAAAACTAATTGAAAAATTAAAATATTTAACATTTCTTTTTCGCAGTCGTTGTGTTGTTGTTGCGTTGTGTTGTGTAATCAATCATTTCCACCAACACCACCAGCAGTGCCAATTATTTTAGAGAAAACAACCTTAAAAAATCGAAATAAAATTAAACATTTTTAATAAATTAAGTTAATTTAATTAACGAAAGTGAAATTTGAATTGAGAATTATTTAAAAACATCAACTTCATTTTATTTTCAATGATTTTCCAAATTTACAGTTTTTAAAAGAGAACATAAACATGTGCCTATTTAAAAGAGAAGTAATTTTCTTCGCTAAAATCAAAAACATATTTTTTAAACTTCAAATTAATGTCATCAATAAAAAAAACTTTTTTATGGCAGAAATTCTTTATTGGTTAGTAACTAATTTTTTTTTAGAAAATTATTTTTTATGCGATTTACAAAAAAAAAAAAAAAAAAATGACCCCCGCCAAAAAAAAAAAAAGTTTTCTTTTTTTAGTAGAGAAATTAAATCGATGAATTTAAACTAATAGTTCATTGAATTCAATAATGTTTTATTGCGTTAGTGGTAAAACAACTATATTCATAACAATCATGTAAAAACAAACAAACCACTGTAAATCCTCATTTAATGTTTGAATTAATTATTTCAAAATCAATCAAAATAAGAAATTTAATTAGAAACTCAGGTGCAAATTTTAATAATTATTCTATTAAATTTTTAAACCAGGATATTATTTTCAACTTTTTTTTTCATTATCGTTAGATCTAAGCTTTTTTTTTAGATGAAGTAATTCTTCTTGTTTGACAGAAAAAAAAATCTTCAATAAGTTCCATTGTTTTTAATCCTTTGAGCCCCAACTTATCAAAATTACCAAGTAGTCACCCAGAGTCGTTATATTATAGGAACATATTAAAGCAAAACTAATGGTGTGTCGTTTTTTTGCCATGGGTTTTTAGGGCCGATATATCGGCTTCATAGGGTCCAAAGGAATAAGGATTGAACCCCAAATTAATCACCTTTAAAACTTTGTCTAGAGTGAAGTTTAAGTTAAAGTTTTAAGCAAGTTTTTTTTTTAATTTCTATATTTTAAACTTAATTTATAAAAACATTAAGTTTTGGACCGTTTCATAATATCATTTATTTTGTTTAATTCAACAATATCACATTTTGGTCCCCCGATTTATCGGAGAGGGAGGGACTCTATTATTTTTATGTTTTAGTTTACTTTGTTTAAATTTATGACTAAAAAAACGAATACCCTTATTTTCCTGTAGATAATTTTATTTAATCTGTAATTTTAAAGAAAGAAACAATTCTGAATATTTTTTTAAAAATAAAATAAATCATTTAAAGAAAATTTTCGACTCAAGAATACATTTTTCCCTCTTTTTTTCTTTAATTTAATTTCTCTTTATAATTTAGTTTTTGGTGGTGTCGGTGGATGAACTATTTAATTCAAACCTTTGGCTTATTCTCTTTACATGCATTGTTCATTCAGTTTTAGTCAAGTTCAATTGATTTTATTTAGTTATCATATTTACACTGCTAAAAATACATAATTCATAAAAAAAAAAATCCCGTTAAAAAGTAGAAAAAAAAAAAAAACAGAGATAAGAACAAAAACCCAAGTTTTAAAAACATTTTTGTTGTTCTCATTTTTATTTTTTTTTTACAGTTTTATTGAGACTATTAAAGAAAGACAATTAATTCAATTTATTATTGTTATTTATAATTAACAACAGTAATAATAATAATAATAATAATAATAATAATAATAATAATAATGAAATTGGTCGTAACCTCATCTCAAGGATTCCAAAAATTAATTTATTTTTACACTTGTTGCAAATAATTCCTCACAACACCCCCCTCCAAAAAAAAACAAAAAAACTGGATTATATTATTAACAGATTTATTAATATTTTGTTCTGAAAAAAACAACAAAAACAAAAACTACAAAAACATAAAACAAAAAAAAAACTATCGATAACGAAAAATCCCCTGAAATAAAAAAAAAAAAAAAAATTATGTAAGAGAGGACGAACACGTTTTTGTTTTTTTTTTTGTTTTTGAGGTCATCATCCTCCATCAACAATAGCATTTAATCTAAACATGTGTAAACTGTAACAAAGCCTTATCATCATCAGCCATTACACCTAGTGGCACTGGTGAGTGGCACTGGTGCTGGTGCTGTTGGTTCGTTTAGGCAGTATTTTTTTTGTTTCTGTAGCAATAGCGTACTTGTTTCACACACACACAAAAAAGAGTGGCTAGCCCTGCTGCTGCAACCCCAACCAAGAGGACCTTTTTGTGGGCTTTTGAAATCAGTGTTAGTGTTCTGTTGTACTTACTGTGGTTGCCCTTCATCACCTATATGAGAACTCTCTGGAGACATCTAACCGAGACATCTAACGGTAGATAAAATCATTCTATCTATAGAATGGTTTTGACTGGGGTTTGAACTCGCGTAATAATGCGATTCTATAGTCTGAGCTTTTATCAATGCTTGAATGCGCCACTCCACCACCATCTCGCCAGCCCTTTTTTTTCATTGTTTTTAATTAGTTGTTGGTTTTGTTGTTGGCAAACTAATAAACGATTGAAATGTTTCTAAATAAATAAAACGAAAAGTTTTTATGTGGAAATTTATCCCTGCCATATAATTTAACATAAAAAAAAACAACTTATAGTCACCACACGCAAAAACACACACCAATACACCATTGACACCAACACCATTTAGAAATTTTAAAACAAACTCTTCTTGTTTATTTTAAACCTATAGCAGGAGTGTTGGCGATGATGGTGCAATATGTTCACATAACTCAAGAAGTTTTAAGTGAAATTTATTCATATTTTCACAATTTGCTTATGATGACATAAATAAATTTTGAAAAGAAAATTATCTTTAAATTAATTCATGAGAATTAAGGTTAAGGATGGTAAGGATGGTACTATATGTTCACAAGTTATAATTGAAGCAGTATTAAGTGAAATTTGGTCATACTTTCACAATTTGCTTATGATAACATAACAGAACTAACAACTTTAAATTAAAATTATCTCTATATTAATTCAAATTTAAAAATTTTTGTTTTAATGTTTTTGTTGTACTAAATTTTGAGGTAATATTTTTGTAAATAATAATTTCTAATCCATGAAAAGGCAAAAAAAGTTTACATTCAATCTTTAAAAAAAAAAACAGACTTTGGGACTGTGCTATGTGATATGGAAAGCAGGCTGTCACCCATGCAGCTTGCTCTCCTCTCTTTACCACGCTGCTAACTTGTTCAAAGGAACAGAAGGGGTTGATACAGTTTATGGCTTGGCTGTGTGCAATGTGATATGGAAAGCAGGCTGTCACCCATCCAGCTTGCTCCCCCCCCTTCTACTGCACTGGGTTGTCCAAAGGAACAGCAGGGACTGATACAGTTTGGGGCTTGACGAGGTCGCAGGTGTTATAATAGTGACACCATCATTAAATCCCCGTCTAAAGAATAAGTGTGCATTTACTCAGTGGTTTAACCGCACCCCCAGTTACTAACCTGGTTATATACTGCCCCATGCTCCAGCGCAAGATACAGTACCAGTCTGGGCGTTGCTTACCTTCAGTGATCTGACAGGAACCAGTGTTTCCAACGCGACTTGACTGTAAATTATGTTTTTAGAGATAGAACTGTTAAAAAGCTTAACAATGTACTGCATGGTAGCTAATTCACAGGAAAATATTTTTTAGCCTTGTTGCTTACAAATAGATTAGGCACATCTGGCCACCCTGATTCAGATCTAAGTTTTTTTGTTTTTTTTCATGATATGATATTTACTTGGTGAGCCCACCCAAGTTTGGCACAAGGCCATTTTTACGTGCTCTTACCCGGGCTTTATATATTCGGTGTTACCCTTCACCTAGATGAACTGCTCTCCCGAGCTAACGAGTCTCATCTGCCCGAGGCTGCTAAAGTGAAAATAATGGTCTTGACTGGGATTTGAACTTGCGTAACACGATCTCACAGCCCGAACTTCTACCAATGTTCCACCGTCGCTGCCCAAATCATTTAAAAAGGGTTAAATATATTCTATATTAGAGAAAAATATATGCGATATTTCTAAAAAAAAAAATTTAGCCATATGTTTTTTCCATCTCTCTTTTCCTCTCTCCCTCTCTCTCATTTTCTCTCTCTTTCTTTCTATTCTTCTTTCTGTTATTTTTTTTCTTTCTCTCTCTCTCTTTTTCTCTTTCTGTTATCTTTTTTCTTTCCATCTGTCTTTGCCTCTCTTTTTCTGTTATATTTTTTCTTTTCATCTGCTTTCTCTCTCTCTCTCTCTCTTTCTCTCTTTTTGTTATCTTTTTTCTTTCCATCTCTCTCCCTTCCTCTCTCTTTCTTTCTCACTCTTTCTCTCTCTTTCTCTCTCTTTCTCTCTTTCTCTCTCTTTCTCTCTTTCTGTTATATTTTTTCTTTCCATCTCTCTATCTCTCTTTCATCCCTCTGTTTATCTCTTTCTCTCTTTCTCTTATATTTTTTCTTTCCATCTCTCTCTCTCTATCTCTCTTTCTGTCTTTCTCTCTTTCTGTTATCTTTTTTTCCATCTCTCTCTTTCTCTTTCTTCCTGTTATCTTTTTCTTTCCATCTCTCTCTCTTTCTCTCTCTCTCTTTTTCTCTTTCCGCTATATTTTTTTTCTTTCCATCTCACTCTCTCTATCTCTTCTGACTCAAAACTTCTCACTCTCTCACTCTACATTTCTTTCTATCCGTCGCTTCTCTTATTTCTAACATCATCTCTATTTTCTCTCTTTCTAAACCACTCTCTTTCAGCACTTTCCTCTCTCTCTCTCTCTTTCTCTTATATTTTTTCTTTCCATCTCTTTCTTCCTCTCTTTCTGATATTTTTCCATCTCTCTTTCTCTCTTTCTGCTATCTTTTTTTCCATCTCTCTCTTTTTCTCTCTCTCTCTTTCTCTCTTTCTGCTATCCTTTTTCTTTCCATCTATCTTTCTTTCTCTCTCTTTTTCTCTCTTTTTGTTATCTTTTTTCTTTCCATCTCTCTCTCTCTCTTTCTCTCTTTCTGTTATAATTTTCTTTCTATCTCTCTCTCTTTCTTTCTTTCTCTCTTTCTGTTATCTTTTTTCCATCTCTCTCTCTCTCTCTCTCTCTCTCTCTCTCTTTCTGCTATCTTTTTTCCTTCCCCCTCTCTCTTTCTTTCACTCTCTCTCTCTGTCTCTGTTATCTTTTTTCTTTCCATCTGTCTTTTTCTCTTTCTGTTATCTTTTTTCCATCTCGCTCTCTCTTTCTCTCTCTCTCTCTTTCTCTCTTTCTGTTATCTTTTTTCTTTCCATCTCTCTCTTTCTCTCTTTCTGTTATCTTTTTTCCATCTCGCTTTCTATTTCTCTCTCTCTCTCTCTCCATCTCTCTCTTTCTGTTATCTTTTTTCTTTCCATCTCACTCTCTCTACCTCTTCTGACTTCAAACTGGTCACTCTCTCACTCTTCATTTCTTCTATCCATCGCTTCTCTTATTTCTAACACCATCTCTATTTTCCCTCTTTCTCACTTACTCTCTTTCATCACCTTCCTCTCTCTCTCTCTCTCTCTCTATCTATCTATCTATCTATCTATCTATCTCTCTTTCTGTTTACAAACCCTCTTCTTCTAACCATACAAAAGTCTTTCATTTTTTTTATTATTCCACAACATCATAATTTGAAATCTCTATGTCGACACCTAGGTTATGAATATTTGTTTATTTATTCTTTTCATATTTGTTGGAAATGGGGCGGGCTGCTCCTTATTTTTTTTTCTGTGTGTCACAAAATAAAATGTCATTTCCCAGATATCTTTTTTTATTTTATCACTTGTTTTACATCCTGTTCGTTCAACCAAAAGAAGAAGACGATAAATAAAAAGAATAAAGTAACAAAATTAAAATTCGTGTTTTATTTCACCATTCTCGCAGATTCTCGTTCACGTGAGATTACATCCGTCCTTCAAGTGAAGTCTCATTTCCGTTATTCTATTTTATTTTATTTATTTTATTTAATTTTTTTTTGTAAAGGTAGAAATTATGACTTTTGGAAGATTTGTAGCAAATGCGAAATCGAAGATTTTTTTTTTCCTTATATTTTTCTTGTTCTCTTTTTTTTAAATTTTTTGTTTACTCCGTTCTTTAAATATATTTTTTTATTCAGTGACTATGCTTTTTTTATAAAAAAAAAACCTCATTTATAATTATATAACTTTATATTTTGTATAATTTCATTTATATCGATTTTGAATTTTTATTTCAAGATTAGTTTTTTCGCTATTATTTTTTTCAAAATGTTATTTTGAACTATTTGAAATTTATGAATATATATATATATATAATTATATATATATATATACACACACACATATATATATATATACACACACACACATATATATATCTATATATATTATATATATATATTAATTCAAATATTTTGTCAATTGTAATATAAATTGTATAATTTGTATATATACATGTATAAATATATATATACATATATATATATGTATTACATGTCTTATACA
>JAUZSX010326196.1:0-11337 GCA_034780655.1 Idiosepius hallami | reverse complement strand
TATATAATAAAATGATATTATAATCAAAAGCAAGATCTTGCATAACATTTAAAATAACGCCAGTCAGCTGTTTCGATCTTATTAGATCAGTCACATAAAATGTTAAAACGAAACCTTTAGGTCATAAATGCATTAGTTTAGTTATCACAAAAACGCTATTTACAATCCCCTCTGATCCAATCGAGCAAAATAAGATATCATATTTACTTGGGGAGTACCAACCCAATTTTGGCACAAGGCCATACTTACCTGCTCTCATCTGGGGTTTTTACAATTGGTGTTACCCTTCACCTAGATGAGCTGTTCTTCCGAGTTAACGAGCCCCATCTGCCCGAGGCAGCTAAAGGTGAATGTCATGGTTTTGACTGTGATTTGAACTCGCGTAATACGATCTCAGAGCCCGAGCTTCTACCAATGCTCCACCGTTGCTGCCCAGCAAAATAAGATATAGGAGGCATCATTTTTGGAATGATCCTCAAAGCTTCTCGTTTTCAAATGAGATTAGTTTTTATTTTAGTTTTTGTTTATATTTTTGTTTTGTTTGTGTCTAAAGAATCTTCGTTTTTAAAATGTCTCCAATAGAAAATAAACACTCAAAAAAATTTATTTGACATTTTATCGAACTTTAATGTATTTCTTGATATTTGAACTTAAACATAAATATCCACATTTTTCGGTACTGACAATAAACTCTGACCTTTATTAACTACAACACCAAAGGTTTGTCAAATATTACTTCCTTTGAATCATGGTTTGGTTTTTCCTGATTCTTCTATCGTCTTTGCTTTTTATATAAAGACGGTATAGTCACTTTAACCCTTGGATATTGTTACTATTATTGTCATTTTTGAATTTTAACACCGTTCAGCAAATTTGTGCCGTTCGAGACCAGTTGTTTTCGCTAAAGCTAAAGTGACAACTAATCTCCTCGTGATATTCCAGTGAAACCCTCTCCATTTCAACTAGAGACTGTATGGTGCCACTTCAGGTTTTTACCCTACTATGTCCAGCTTTCACACCACGGTTCAGCCTAATCTAGACTCTGCCAACACCTGGTGGTGACTTCTGAAGGCAGAGTGATAATAAGCCTCCTCTGCTGTGCTGTGCTTAGCCACATGGGACTCTCGACACAAAATATACCTTGCGGCCCCTTTACCCTAAAATGGTAACTTGCATCCCTTCAACATACTGGAGGCTTTGATCAAGTACTATATATATATACATACAATTATATACAGAGCTACAGAGAAAAAGAATGAGAAATGGATTGATATATGTATATTTTAAAATATAAGTGTAAAAATGATTTTCTGATTAATCTTAATAACTATCGATTTTGGAAATTTTTTCGGGACTACAAAAGATCCGTGAAGCCATGGACTCTTGCAGCCCAAGGAAGCTTGTGGCCCCTACGCAATTGAGGGGTCTGCAGGGGCCCTAACCACAGTCTCGCTCCTCTGACATTTCAGTTTCCCTTGCAATCAGTGACCGGAAGCTTCTCTTTTCAATAGTTTTATTTTTCCCCGCTGTTCTCTTTTTATTTCGTTGGGTTCAATTTTCATCGTTCAATTTTTTATTGGGTCAGCCGTTTTCATAAGTTCATTTTGCTGGAGAATGCAGATTTGTGACTCACAAGGACGTAAAATTAGTAACAGGGTGCAATTTACGAAAGTTTGAGAAAGCTTTTGAGTGATTATTTTTAGTTTCATGACTTTCTCCAGAAGCAACTAGTTCTTAGTCCAAACATTCAGGGTGTCTTTGTTGGTGGTAATAATGGTCGACGAAGTCTCTAGCTCGCCCCGAATGGGTAATACTTTGTCACATTCCGTTAGAGGGAGAGTCCATTTGGCCTAGAGGGTAGGCAGTTAGACTTCTGAATTGTAGTACGAGAGTTCGAATCCAAGTAGTTCCATTAGCTTTCATAATTAGATTAGTGCCCTTGGCAAAAGTGTGACTCTCCTTATTTCCTCCACCTATGGGTAAAACAGTGAACATGGTTTGATTAAAAAAAAAACTACGCGTGTAAACAATGATTGTCCTTGGCATTAAATTACCTAAAAAGGTTGATATGCTGTAAAACAAAAACAAACGTTCCGTTTGAGTGCTGTCCTTTTCTTTTTCTCTGGCTCGTCGACTTTATTTCCATCTCCATAATGCTGTCAAAGTTGGTCTATTTGACTGGGAATCAAAGATTGCTTAACAACATGAAGCGGACATTTTAAGTTCATTAACTTTATTACATCACTGTCTGAATCGAGTCCCCCGCTGACCGTTCCCATGTCACACGTTTTATATCCCTGATTACGTCATCCCCGAAACAAGTGCTTTTTGATATGTGATTTTTTATGCGCATGCTCTTTTGATATGGTATGTTTTCATATGTTTGCTTTTTTGATACCGTGTGTTTTTATGTATGTGCTTTTTGTATGTGCGTATTTTAGTATGTAAATGTATTGGATCTGATATTTTTATGTGTGTTTTTCCACACGTGTTTATTTAAGTGTATGCTAGAGCCATTTGTTTAAAAACGTTTTTTTTTTCTTTTTTTTGTATTTTCTCACATTACCGAGAAATGGTATTCCATTTTTTTAATTGGAATATCTTTACTTATCAGTGTAACTATCTTCAACTGGTATCTCTTTGTGTACTCTCATGCCTCGTTTAAAAAATTCTGGAAAAATAATGTATTTTCTTTGTTTTAATTTTTAAAATAGTTTTAAATTATTCGGTGCTGTTGGTCGAAACACTTTAGATAATGTTATGAAGTAAAGTCTAATTTTGAGAAAGTTTCTTTCTGTAAAAGATAAGATCTTAACTATTATTTACTATAATATATATTTTGCCTTTTGCGATGTATTTTCGCTGATGAAAAGTATAAATTTGTGTTAAAACGCGACTTTAATTATGATATAACAAAGTAAAAAATAATTTTTTTTTTAGTGAATTGTGTTCTGTCAAAGTTAAATGAGTTTTGTAAATTATTTGAATTTTGGTCATTCTAATAACATTAAATTCAATGTTTTCGACACAACTAAATAGTAGAGTCTCAATGTGTTTTCTTCATCAGCAATTTCTATAGTGCCTGGTTGGTATTAAAAATAGTAATTGGCTAACCCTTTCTGAAAGTCATCCCTTTAAGCAATGTATTCAATCACAAATTAAAAAATGATGATTAATTTGTTACCCAGTGTTATTAAGATATAACTGTTTTAATTGTCATTATAGCATGACTCTGGTAAAAATTAACAGGAAGATTTTATTAAAAAGTAATGCTACGTACTTTTAGTATTTTAACTAAAAATGTTGAATAGCTACAAAGATGTTAGTGGCACCATGAATGTGCGATTTCTTTTTGGCTCAGAAGTTATTTTCTAGATAGTCACCACTATTCCCAACGCACTTTTGCCAGCAATAAAAACGACTGTCAATTTTTGCTCTCATCAATTAAATTGGCTTCGTAAACATTAAACAGGCACCGATAAATGTTGGCCAGCATGAAGAAATTTAATGATACATCGCATCTTTTGACACAAATCCATGCTAGGCGCAGGCTTCTCACACCATCAATATCTGAAAGGGAAAGGTGAAACTTTCAGGTCATAAATGCATAAGTCCCATCATCATAACAATGCATATTGCAATCTTCTCTGATCCATTATGCTCGATTAAAAATATAAGAAGCATTAATTTTAAAACATACTCATATTCTTTATTTGAGAGATGAATTCGGACACTGAATATTTATACGGGCACACACATTTAGTGTATGAGCCATTCACCTGTATATTTGCAATTTGCAATCTTCTCTGATCCATTGGGATGGACTAAAAATATAAGAGGCGTTATATTTAGAACATACTCATATTCTTTAATTGAGACATGGATTCGAGCACTGAATATTTATAAGTGAATGCGCACATATTAGACGCCTGAGTCATTTCAAACGTATATTTTCATATTAACATATAACTTAGAAAAAGCGTGACTGAGCCGCGTGACCGATTTGTCAGCTTAATAATCCAGAGGCAGTCATGTGAAGTGTCCACATGTTTATAAATAAACATCTCATTTCTATATTTATCATCCATCATAATTTTACAGCTTGCAATCCTCATCGTAAACGAAACACTGATCATAAATTTTGAACTCAGGGGCTTATCAGGTGGTGAACCTCTTCAATCTACCAGTTAATATTTACATCAAGTTTCAAAAGCTTGACTATTTGCCCCCCTCCCCCCCAAAAAAAACAAAAAAAAACACGCACCAAAAAAAGAAAAAGGAAACGGATCACAACTGCTCATTTTTATGTCTTTGTTTTTTTCTTATGCTTATAACTCTTTCGGACACGTTATCAAATAAAGAAAATCGTGTCCATTTATCTTAGGAGTGAATATATGGAGCTCAGTTTTTTTTATAGACCCAATCAATATTTGGATACGTAGGAACTTTGCCAGATCACACAATAAAAAGTCTATTATTTGCCGTTTTAGGATTTTCTCAATACGTTAGAAACTCATGTACTTTACAACCCAGAGTTTAGATCTTTCAATTGATTGGTCGTCTAATTCTTTAGAAATATCCATTGCTTTAGACTGACTAAAACGTATAGATTAGTGGTTTTCAAAGTGGGCAGTACCACCTCCTTGGGAGCAATATGAACTTTCAGGGGGGGCGCTGGTGAATAGTCGGGGAGGCGTTAAAATTGTGATGGGGGTTTTAAAATAACTTGGTCCGGCAGTGAAGGGGGCTGTCACAAAACGTTTATAAATCACTGGTATAGATATAGCATTGTCTATTTTTATAACAATATGGGGGTCATTTTCTTCTTTAGGGACAATGGGAGAATTCTTCCTTGTTCCACTAAAGCGGGGAACCTTGAGAGGAGTCTGTAATTAAAAAAGCCTGCAAGTAATATTTATTTGGTAGCCAGAAAGTTTCTTTCTTGATAACAAGGTTTTCCTTAGATTCGGGTGTGTCTCCGCTGTCGCTAGTGTTAGTTTGGGAGTTTTAAGCTCGTCCCCACGAATGGGTCATACATTGATGTGTCCATTTCACACACCGCCAGTCCCTTCCATTCTCCACATACTGCCTATTCCTTTCTGTTTTACTTGGGGAAGGTAGTCTCTTATGCTCTATCCATCTCTGTTCAACTCGTCGAAACTGAATTCAATTATCTTCTAAAGAATAAAGAAAGAAATTTCTGATCGACCATTGTTTATTCTGTTACAAGTGCAGACTCCCTTTCAGTTTAACGCGACATTCCTCTTAATAGTGTCGGTGACGTCAGGTTCGGAATGAATCCGACCATTCCCGAACTTTGACGAAACCTATCGACACTCGCCCAACCATCCCCACCATCCCTTATAACATTACATGTTTTTAGTACGTACCTATACATAATTCCATTCTATCGAACGTCAGTACTGATATTGTGAATGTAAAACTATGCTAAAATGGGATGTTTGCCTTTTCTAACGTAAATGATCCATACTTTTGTTGCAGATATTGATGGCGTGACACTCTGAGAAAGGAAGTAATGTTGTGAACGTGCGTCATAAATGTGTCATTAAATTCCGATCCTCTTGGACGTCTACGAAGCCGATGCAATTTATATTAGTACATTTAGGAGATAGATCTGTCAGAATGGCAACAGAGATGTGAGAAAAAAGTGTGAGACAATTGTGCTTAGGAAGCAGAAATGCTTAACTCATTGGTTTCAGTGCCATTCACTTTAGTAAAAAGCTTAACCCTCTCCCACCAAAAAATTAAAATTAATTTAATTATAGTAGCAATTTACCCAAAATGATTCCTGTAATTGTAGTAGCAGCAGGAGCAGTAGTAATAACAAGAAAGAGTAGAAACAAATCCAATAGTCAGGTCTCTAGGCCGAGATTTGATAAGGTTGGAAAATCTGTTGAATCTGGCTTCTTAAAATAGGAAGAAGCATTTTCTTCTTGCTCTGTGATTGGTCACGTTCAGTTTACCCTTGGTTTTTAATGAGACATTCCAATCAATACCCACTACCATTAGACCAGAAATAATGCAACAGACCACCTTTCCCTTCGCTGGTAAAGTGTATTGAGTGTCCGTCCATTATCCATTACACCTAGTGGTGCGTTGGGCAGCAAATTTATTTACTTTGGGCTGTTTCCGTAGCATACTTCTTTATATGAGAAAGGGTCGCCCATCTTAGTAATGACTCGGCTCTACGTTGCTTAACTTCGTTGATCTGGTTGGAACCGGTGACTTCAACGTAACTTGGCCGTGCTTTAACAGTAGAAAGAGGGAAGTTTCGTCTATGGCTTCGCCTAGAATCATGTAGCAAAGGTTTTTGTTACACCGGAGAAATTAAGTAAACATTCGAGGGAAGTAGAATGGCTGTTCCTCGTGTCTTATAAAAAATATTCCTCTTTCTTCAGATACCAAAAAAAAAAATTCGGGAAAGGAAAAAATATATATCGAACCAGATAAATGAAAATAAGGGTCTTTTCGAGAACCAATTATCTTGCTAAAGGGCCGCAAGAAAGCTCTCTATTAGACACCTATCAAATAAACCAAATGATCTTCTTAAATGTGAATGCCTTCAAGTGACGGATCCTGTTTTCTTGGAGATGCTCTTCTCTTTCTTGAGAAGGACCTTCCTTTTTCTGTTTTCTGCCTGTTAGAATCAGAGTTGTTTCTTGGTATTTTGAAGGTTTCTTTCGATATTCGCGCATATTCTATTAAAGTGGCTCTCCATATAAAAGACACTGTCGATTCGACATTACACTTTATATTATACGAGGATTGTTTTTACGAATATTTTCACGTGAAGTTTTATTCAAGAGCTGTTTAATAACTTTTGAGAAGATGTCAGGGGAGATAATATAAAATTTCATAAGCTTACAAAAACTTTTCTCCTTCAAAGTACGGGCCTTCCGCATCTACACACTTATTCCTGATTTGTTCCAATCCTGGAAGACATCCACGAAGTCATTCTTCGTTAGTCCCTTTAGGTAATTTGCACATGCCTCTTTCAGCTCCTCTGTTGACTGAAATCTGATTTTCCTGAGGCCGTCTTCCAGAAAGAAGTCGCATTGGGCTAGGCCAGGGCTGTAGGTGGGTGTTATACCACTTCCATTCCCCTGCCGACCGTCCTGGCAGTAATAAAAAATGTCAGGAGAGGGCTGGGATAGAGTATTGATAAAAGCTTGGACAATGGAATCGTTTTACATTAGTTCAAATCCCAGTCAAAACCAGTGAATCCACCTCTAGCTATCTCGGGCAGATGGGGCTTGTTAACTCGGGGGAGTATCTCATCTACGTCAAGGGCAACAGTTCAGACAATTGAATCGTTTTACATTAGTTCAAATCCCAGTCAAAACCAGTGAATCTACCTCTAGTTGTCTCGGGCAGAAGAAGCTCGTTAATTTGGGAGAGTATCTCATCTAGGTCAGGCGCAACAATGCTTACAAAGCCCAGGGAAACCGCAATACATTGTTACAGCAAAAAGGCTACGAAATAGGAACTCTAACTCCAAATCCTATTGCAACCTTGCAGTCTTCCTTCAGAAAAAAGTTCGCCTGCGCAGGGCTAACCACACTGCCATGCTAATACAAAAAAAAACGGTTACGAAATCAACTCAAGGAGTAGACTCTACGCACACCAAGAAAGAGAGCTAAATAAAAATAGTGTGTGTGTAAATTTGTGTATGTATGTAT
This sequence comes from Idiosepius hallami, assembly GCA_034780655.1. Taxonomy (NCBI): domain Eukaryota; kingdom Metazoa; phylum Mollusca; class Cephalopoda; family Idiosepiidae; genus Idiosepius; species Idiosepius hallami. The sequence goes on along the minus strand of JAUZSX010326196.1, from coordinate 3,637 downwards.
GTATGTATGTATGTATGTATGTATGTGCGTGTGTGTGTGTGAATTTGTTTGTTTGTGTGTGTGTGAATTGTTTTGTATGTGTGTGTGTTTCTGTGTGTGTGTTTGTAGATAGATATGAATAGGCAGGAGCGGAATAGACAGAGCGAGAGAGAAGAAGAAAACAGTGAAGAGGGAAAATGAAATAAAAATAGATAACTTCATAAACATTAAAGATTTACGCTATCAGATTTTCCTTCTTTTCGCAGTTTTGATATCGACTTTGAAATTCAATAGAAGGAGCAGACGAATCTCAGATGATTGTTTTTATTTATTTTCGTATCTTTGAAAGTCTGAGGCCTTGAGAAGTTCTGGCAAAGAAGTCGGTCAGTAGGTTTACGTGTCGGTAAAAGTATTCATCGAAACTAGAAAAAAAATACGCAGTTAAACAAATCAATTACAAGTGTCAGATGACCACATGAAAAAGAAATTTTTTTCAGATTGATTTTTTTTTTTTTTTTATTAAATCGGAGTGTTCAGAAACTCGCAGTGCATCTCTGGTTGACTATTGTTTTTCTATTATCTTTTAAATATTATTTTTAAAAATGACACCACCCAAACAACGTTTTCAAACGTTAAAATTGCTGTAAATCTAATTTTCGCGATTTCGAAAATTATTAGACACTTCTTCAATTACATTAAATTAATTCTTCTAAACAATTTAGTTGTCAAGTTTATAGAAACAGATTATTATTATTGTGCGAAATCCCTCGTACACAGCAGCCAATTAAATGCATTGTAATAATGCTAAAAATATCAGAATAATTCTTACTAGGGGTAATACAAAATAATGAGTTATTGGGACACCAGTAACAAAAAAGTACACAATTAAGGGTAATTGTGAAGACAAAAATGGTTTATTATTATGTTTAAAAAGCAAATTCAATGTGGGTTTTTAATTTCAGTTGAAAAAAGTTTCATGTGGCTATCAAGAGTAAGTGTCAAGATAAAATTTTCACAAGCCGATGAAGTAGAGCTCGTGCATTATATTATTGTTTTTATATACATGTTGTTGTTTTTTTAAATAACACTGTTGTTTTTAATTTTAAAAAGCGTACATGTGTTTATGTGGGTTCTTAATTTCAGTTGAAAAAAGTTTCATGTGTTTATCAAGAGTAAGTGTAAAGATAAAATTTTCACAAGCCAATGATGTAGAGCTAGTGCATTATACTATTATTTTTAAATACATTTTTTTTTAAATAATACTGTTGTTTTTAATTTTAAAAAGCGTACATGTGTTTATGAGGTACAGGGCGCTAAAAGCCAAAGAAGCTCCAAAAGATTTTGAAAACATGATTTAATTTGATATTAAAAGATATTTCTTACTGGGGAAATGCGGGTGAAAATTTCGAAAATTCTTTAACGCCAATGACTGCATGGTCGTTCTATTTTAGATGTTAGAGAGAGGACCATATTTGTTCTGATTTCAGTTTAGTTAGGGGACATTTTTCTGTTCTGTGTTATAGTAAATTCTAACCAAGTAGCAAGGGAGGAGCAGTTGTGAAAGCTTTGACACTGGAATCGTATACACGGTTTCATTGCGGTCCCATTGCATTTACTTTCATCAACCGTCTAGCGCTGATGTGGCTCGTTAACTAGGGATAGCAGCTCATCTAAGTGTAAGGATTACTCTAATTGAAAAATAAAACTGGCTGATAAAATCGGTCAACACATTAAGAATACCTCATCTAAGTGAAGGGAAACACTGATTACAAAAGCCCAGGAATATAATGAGCCCGTAAAATTGGCCTTGTGTCTAACTTGGGTTTATGCTAGAGTAGAAAAGGTATATCCTTTCTTTAAAGAAAACGGGTGGGTGAGACCGAGTAACTCATCTAGATGAAGGGCAACACTGATTACAAAATCTCATAAAACTGAAATTGTGACAAACCTTGTTAGTAAATTAGTAAATATATATCCTATTTTGCATTGCTCTGGTTCACTTAAAGAAAAATATCTTATAATTACCAAAAATTAAGCACAAAAGGGACATCAAAGAAATATCACCATCCTCCAAAGAAAGCAAGGCAATACTGTTAGATAAACTGTTTTGTATGAAATAGCCCAAATAACTGTGTGTATTGTATATTTCATTAAAAAGAGCAAATCCTATTAAATCAACCTAGAGAAACAACAACTGAAGTCAGACACTGTTTCTTGCCTTCAAAACAAATTATTGATTTGTAGTCAATTATAGAGTGGAAGAATGAGTATAGATTTATAGAATAATTGATGACATTTTACTCAATGAATGTAGGTTAGCTTATCTTCTTTATCGACATATCAATCTTTATAATGATTTTAATCCGAACAACCTCAGTATTTTTAAATGCAGATGATTTCCTAAGTTGTATCATTCAAAATATTACAATTGCTCTTAAATTTCTTGTTATCTATATACGTTTCAGCAGATATAGATTTCGGTCTTCTTTGATTAATGCTTGTTGATATTTCTCTTTGTTGATGTAATTTTGCATAATCTTTTATCTTGATGATGCTAGATATTTATCATTTCGAAAGGTTATGCATTATTCCTTCTTTTCTTTTTTTCTTTTTTGTTAATATCAAGAGAATAAAAAAATAATAATAATGCGATGAAATTAGTTTACAACAATAATAACAACCAAATGACCTTTTTAAAGAAAAATGAAAATGAATAAAAGAATGTTTAGAATATTTAAATAACTTTTCAGATGGTAGAATTTTTTACAAATAGTCAAGTAAAGTAATGTTTACTGATTAATATCAGTAGGAGAATGATTAAAATTAAAATAAAAATAGATAAAAAGTCGGTTTTAGTCTTTCATATATTTCACAGCATATCTACTATTATAGATCATATAATGCGGAGAACATTCATTTTCTTGATAAACATTCAAGTATAGTTTTCTGAAGAAAAATATATTTTTCCATCTACAGCTGGAGGAATTATGAGGATGTTTTACCTTTCCCAAGAATATTAGTACAAATGTGAAAATAAATTAAATGAATAGGGTTCGAGCTCACGTATCACTATTCCAATTTACGACCTCCTAACCACTGTCTCAAGCAGATTTCTCAATAAATGTCAGTCTTCGATAATGCATTATACAAAGAAAATTGCTTTTATATTCTACTTGGGGCTTGTAATCCATGATACAATGGATAAATAATCGGGTTATTGTAATAATTAGGGCTTTGATAATATGCTTTTATTAAAGATTATTTTTTCATTGACTTTCCTATTTTGCAATTTTAAAATTGCTTTTCATTCGTTACTTTTTAGTAGAGCCGTGACAAAATACTATTATAAAAATATTCTTGTTGCATCCTTAATAACTAGGGATCTGACAAGCATATTCTTTAATAAGAAATATCACCACAGACCTAATCATTATACAAGAGTTAAAATAACAATGTTGTAAAAATTGCTAATCGTGCTGTATTATGATAGTAAACCAACTAAATTACTGTGAATCGGAAGAGTTGATAGAAGAGATTTAACTTATCTTTTTTCTGGTCTGTTTTGATCTCTTATATAGAAAAAAAATTTGGGCAGCGACGGTGGAGCATTGGTAGAAGCTCGGGCTGTGAGATCGTGTTACGCGAGTTCAAATCCCAG
>JAUZSX010326185.1:0-11337 GCA_034780655.1 Idiosepius hallami | reverse complement strand
GTAATAAGGTTGCTTAAATTTATATTTAGAGTGCCCAATATCAGTGATAGAGCATGTGTATTAATAAAGTGTATGCATGTACTAATAATAAACTAATAACCCGAGTAATAAGAATAAATATATAATAAAATGAAAATAAATAGATACATCTAATAGATAATAAACAACAGGGCGAAACCCTTATTCACTATTACCACAACGAAAAGATTAACTTACCACAAAACAATAACAAGCAAACAACCATAACGCACTGAATATTAAAATAATAAATGGAAATCGAAATATAAAATACATACTTAAGAACTAAATATACCAGAAAAAAAATCTAACTCCTATCATGCAACGCCACCCATTTCCTTCCAAGACCAATTTAAAATGAATATAAACAAACGGGCTTCCTTTCGGTCTGATGACCGTGAATGCGAGAAACTGAGAGTCACTAAAGGCCGTTGACTGTGTGTCTACACCTAAGACACTCACACACACACACACACACACACACACACACACACACACTCACATAAATATTTTTTTTTTTCTTGAATAAATATTTAGTTAACTATAAAAAGAAAATTAATTTTATTTTCAGTTCTCAGACTAAGACCTTGAAAATGTTGCCTGATGAAAAACGCTTCAGGTGCCCTCCCCCCGTTTATGATCATTGTATCCACTTATTTTAACGTAATAATTGACTAATTCATCCGTTTATTTTAGTCATCTTTTATTTCAATAATAAGTAAAATATGGTTGGTCTGTTTTATACAATATATATATATAATGCATATACTATTTATTAAGGCTATTTGATACATTAATGTTAGCAGTCAATAATATTTCGAAGTTATAACTCCATTATCAAACTAATGATCTTTGTGACTTCTTTTGTTTTTGTAAGTTGTTTTATTATGTTCATTGATGTTTTAACGGTTATTAGCAATTCTACCTATTTTAATGCTCTAATTCATTTCTTTTGTTATTTCTTTTTTCTTTTCTCTTTATTGTGGAAAAAAGACCATTTGTTAGATAATGGATTTTTAATTCCGAAATATTACTGACGGCTAATTTTAATGCATAATATAGCCTTAATAAACATTACATATATTATCAATAATCCTATGATGGTTCCTATATATCGCCCTCTTAGAGTTCAAAGGGATAAAAGCACTTAGGAAGAGTTTAAAAAAAACCCTATTTGTATTCTCATTTTACAGATAGGGAAAAATTCTTAGATATTAAAGCCAAATAAAAAAAAATTAAATTGTCAGTGTAAGTATTCATATTGTATCTCAGCTACAGTGGGGCATTGGTAAAACCTCGGGCTATGAAATCGTATTACGCGAGTTCAAATTCCAGCCAAAACCATTGCATTTACCTTTAGCTGCCTCAAGCAGATGGGGCTCGTTAACTCGGGAGAACAGCTCCTCTAGGTGAAAGGTAACACCGAATGTGAAAAGCCCGGGTAAGAGCACGTAAAAACGGCCTTGTGCCAAATTTGGGTTCTTGCTCACCAAATGAATATAATATTGTATCTCAGCTAATCTTAGTTTCAATTCTAAATTACAGCAAGTTCTAGCAAACAAATTTATGTGAATATTGCATTTTCTGATTAGAAATCCTAAATTGGTTTTAATATTTTGTCACAAATGTTGCATATTGTAATTGTGTATACAGGTTTGAAATATTTCATTTCATCAGTTCTAAACAGACCTTATAAACAATTGTGAGGATTTCAGATATTGGTAAATTATATGAATTCTCTAAGGAGTGTCGGAAATTAATTTTCCTGGCTTTATTCAGCAATATATTAAAGTTGCTGAAATCACGTTTATAGCTTTAATCTCTCTGGCCATATAATAAATTCCTGGAATCTAAATCGTTTAAGAATCATTTGGTTATAATATTTCCGAAAATTATTGACACATTTTGATCAAAAGTTGTTTTATGGATGATTAGAAAGCTAATCTGTCAATTCAATTTTTATTCTGTTTCTGAGTGAAACTACGTTTTTTTTTTCTCCTGCTTTCAAAGCAATTAATCTTGGTCATCGAAGTAGCAAATTGAATATATAACCTATGGGTGGTTTAGATTATCTTATACCTAGTGTTCACCTTGTTGTTGTTTTTTTGTTCTTTTTTAACAGGAAATTAAAATGGACTTCGTTAAAATCACGGTATAATCATGACGGCTAAAAAAAAACAAAAACAAAAAATAAAACAAAGAAAACCAAACACAAAAATCCGGAAAAAAATAGCATTGCTTTTTGATGATTAAACAAAAGATTTGGAGAGGTGTACTTGGAGCAGTGGTTAGGCAGTCAGATTTCTGAATTGTAATACATGAGTTCGGAATCCCAGTCGTTCTACCAATAGATTTGGGGAGGTCTACATGGAGCAGTGGTTAGGTAATCGGACTTCGAAATTGTAATACATGAGTTCAGAATCCCAGTCGTTCTACCAACAGATTTGGGGAGCTTCACTTGGAGCAGTGGTTAGGCAGTCGGACTTTGGAATTGTAATTCATGAGTTCGGAATACCAGTCGCTCCACTTATAGATTTGGAGAGGTCAACTTGGAGCAGTGGTTAAGTAATCGGACTTTGGAATTGTAATATAAGATTTCGGAATCCCAGTCGTTCCACCAATAGATGGATTACTTACCACGGATGAGAAGGACGTATTCACACTTAATAAGTGATCCATAGATAAAGAAAAATAGGATTTATATCCTTCCAAAGGGTTTTAATCCATAAGTGATTATAACGAAAGTAGAGTTTGAAGAGATGACACTGATTACATTGTTTTTTCTTCAGTTATAATTTGAATCTTTCGAATCTTCACAACTAACTAATTGAAAATGCTAATATAATTTATATAATCAACCTAGGTAGTCCCACTTATAATTTATACATATATATATATACATATATTTATATATACATACATATATATATATATATATACATATATATATATATATAAATATATATATATATACACACACACAAAAACACACACACACACAAACAAACACACACCCACACAAAGATATATATATATTTATATATATATATATATATATATATGTATCTATAATTATAAAAACAATAAATAGATAAATAAACATAGCTCTACAACCGTATTGAGCACTTTTCTTATTTATTACAGCATGATATAATTCTTCATCCAAACAACGAGGAATATATATTAAATTAAATTATATATATATGCATTATTGAAGATCTTGATTTTTCTTTTTATGATCTTTCTCTGGGTTTTTTCTTGTTTTCTCCCAAGGTCCTTTGTAATGTGGTTCAAAGTTAATAAAAAATCCCCCAGTTTTCGGTCTCAGTTGACCACGTGCATCTTACTTAGTTATTGTGATTTTTCCCCCCTTTTTTCTTTATTGTTGTTTGTATTAATAAAATATTCACACAGTTTCCACCACTAAATTTTTTATTCCCCGAGACTTAAAATATTTGATTTGTTTTTTCTCTCTTTTTAGTCAAAACAATTTTCTGACACTTGCCCTTCTGTTAACTGACAATAGTGATTGAGCTGAAGGTGGAAAAGACAATGATAATGTGTCAGAGGTTGAGAATTGTTTCAAGATTTCCTCAACCTGAAGAGGAGCAGAAATACACAGCAAGCCATCATCACCAACGGGCAATAACAGAAAAAAAAACTGGAAGGGGACGGACGGGTAGGCGGTGATAGCAGCTGCCAACGATGCCAACTCATTAGAAAACAAACCGAAAGACTGCCAAGTGGTTAACTAGTTCCCAACAAATATCAAGTATGCTCTCTCTCCCTCTCCAGCCATTTTTAGGTTATTTGATTCAGTTATGACATTGAGAAATTATTCATCCTTTATTTTGGCTATTTCTGTGTAACTGAAACTGATCAGTCATGCTGTGACAATACTCTTTTTCCTTAGAATATTCTAGTCACAGCCCTAGCTATCAAGGGTGTCACAAAAATATTCTTTAATAGAAGCATTATTGTCATAGCCCTACTAATAACTTCAGAATTAGAAGAAATGGTAAAATTGCAATATTGTCACAGCCCTACTAATAACTTCAGAATTAGAAACATTTTGGTAAAATTGCTATGTAATCATATATACACAAGAATATTTTTTTATAAAAGCATATTGTCACAGCCCTACTAATAACTTCAGAATTAAAAGAAATGGTTAAATTGCAAAATAGTCAAGTCTGTGACATGTATGTTCTTTAAAGCATATTGTCACAGCCCTAATATTCAGGCTTTGTTGGCTAATTATTTTAATTTCAATTTAAAATATCAGCTTGTTCAAAAACTTTTTAAACACTTGCTAAAAAAAAATTATAGAAAGTTTACTTGCTGAGTAATAACAAAAGCAACAAAAATTATTCCTCAAAATAAAGACCATCATTTTCCAAGACTTTTCTGCCATAAATCTGCAAGCTTTCGGATCTGTTGAAAGTACTGCTCAGCCAGCTTCAAATGAAAGAGTTCTTGACATACTTTTTTCAAATTCATCATTAAAAATTTTTTGCCCAATATGGGACTCTTGAGCTCAGGCCTAAGAATTGTGCCATAAGCCTAAAAGCCCTAGCCTTTTAAAATATCACAAAAAATTTCCTTATGATTTTTTTAGAGATCTATTTTTAAAAAAACCTTTGCCCTCTGCTTTTACAGGACATTAAAAGATAAGTTTTTTTTCTAGTGACAACAGAACCTATTTCTAACTCATCTACACTCAGAAAAATAAATCTTTAGAAAGAATGTACAATACAAGACAAGGATTTAATAAAAAATAAAGGTACAATAGTGGTTTTATGTTATTATATCATCCATATAATCATCCAAGTATTCAATCCAAAGAAAATAATATAAAATAATTATTTCCTTAAAGATATTTAGTATTGTTCAGAGAAAAGAAGATTAATCTATACATCCAACAAATGTCAAGTTATACAAATGGGAATCAACAAGGGAATGTCTTATTTTAAAGACATAAGAAGATTATGCTTGTTTTCTGATTGGCTATTGCTAAATGGAATTTTCTTTAAGTGTTTTTTTCTAAACAGAAATAATTATACACATAAGAATATCCTAAATATTTGATAAGACATAATATTGATTACGATTGCTAGTACAGATTAAATCAATCCTATTTTTTATCCAACTAGAAATATTAGAAAAGATTCACATGTGGACATTTCATTCTATTGACTTTAATGTCTTCAAAAATTCAAGATGGAAGACTTGTTAAATTCAAAACAACAACAATAATAATAATAATAGAAATAAATTAAAAGAAAGATTTTAAAAAAAACTACTAAAACCAACCAATCAAAAAAGGTTATTGAGCTCTAAACAAGATGAGCAAACTGCTTCATTTATTTTTTTAAAAAAAAAGAAGTTTTTTTCTTATTTCCTAAAATTTTTTAGTTTCATTTAATTTTTTAGAATTTTAGTTGTAACAATGATAATCATCTTTGATGAATTTTTAGATAGTTTTCTGAAGGGACTGTAAAAGGTCATTTGATAAAAAGGTTTTTGAATGTTGTTTTAAAAGAACAGCACTTAAATGATTTTAACTGATTTAAATGGCAACTAAACACAGTTGATTCATTTCATGATGTTGGTTCACTATTTTTTTTGTATAAAACTAAAAAATAAATGTTATGTCATATACAAATTCTTAGTAGGAACCACTAAATATTTCTTTTTCTTTCTATTTAAAAAAAAAATTCATTTCCAAGAAGAATATTATTTTATCCAATCAGGTTTGTCCAATGGCCATTATTTCAAACAGAAAATCATGCAGATTCAATTAATTCAATCCTAATTTAAATGCCATTCATTAACAAAATTCAAACTCCAGTTTTAGAAAGTCAGAAAAGGCTGGAACAATTTTTTTATTTCTTAATACCAAATATTCTTAAAATTAGAATTCAAATTTTACTCAAATTATAACTATATTTTTGATACTAAATATTCCCTAATTGTTATCCTGCCTGACATTAAACCAATAAAACTGATTTCTTTTGGTTAGACACCAAAAGTAATTAAGAGATAAATTTCCTTTATTTGTTTGTTTATTTGATCAGTCTTTTGGCATATCAACCTTTTTAGGTCATTCCCTGGTAAAATCAAAAAGGCTTAAACATACGCAATCTTTAGAAAAAAATTCCTCTTTCACAGGTTAATAAAAGTAATATTTTGGGTCATGGCATGACAAGATCGGTTAAAAAGTTGAAAGTTCAGTTATATAGAATGTCAAAGGAAATCATTTTTGTACACGAACTTTCTGGTGCTTTTGCAGAACAAGCAAATGGAGAAATATTTTTTTTTTTGCTTGGGGACTTTGCACCCGTTGTAAGACAACAATTTGATTGGCTAGGGTTAGGGTTAGGCCAAATTTCTCCATTTGCTGTTCTGCAAAAGCGCCAACTTTCTGTAATTCCATTTTGTTTTTCAAACAAGTCTTTTAAACCATTGAGGTCATAAAAATGCCGACTAATAGTTGAAAGGTCCCTAAAATAGAATAAAAAGTGTTTAATAGATTAAAGGTGCACAGCATGCAATGCAATCTTTTTTCCAGAAAAAAGCATTTATGATGTGTATGACTTACTAGATAAAAACCATTGACTTTATGTAGAAAAATGGGTAGTTATTCTTAAAGAGTGGGTTTTACTTTTTAAATGCTTATTGATTTAATAAGAAATCAAGGGCTCTTGTCATTTGGAAGACAAAGAGATAAGTAAACTTAAGTGTCAGGAGTACCACCAATCATATAATGGACCATTTTGGGCAGTGAAGTTGGAGCATTGGTAAAAGCTTGGGTTCTGGAATCATCGTACACAAGTTCAAATCCCAGTCAAAAACCATTGCATTCACCTTTAGCTGCCTTGGGCAGATGGGGCTCATTAACTAAGGATAGCAGCTCATCTAGGTGAAGGTTAAAACTGAATATAAAAAGCCGGGGTTAGAGAATGTAGAAATGGCCTTGCACCAAACTTGGGTTGGTGCTCACCAAGTTAATAATGGACTATTCTGCATGTGACCTCTATTAGCCAGGTTCTACTTTGAGCAGTCATGGATCAGAGGTCTTGACGTATGGTTGTAATGATTGTCTTTAGCTTAAGAGGAAGATCTACTTAGCTATTCCATCATTAGGTATTCGTTTGTTGGTACTCCGATATTTAATGAGGGAGAGCTATGTTTTGAGGCATGTTCGTTCGTTTGTTCGTGTTTTTCTCTGCAACCATCCGTTTAATTTTTCTGAAATTTTGCATGAAGTTGTAACTTCGGACAGGTTAGAAAGTGACATTCTCCGATTTTTGAAAAAATGTGGTAAAAATGTCCCCAAACAGCCAAAAATAACCTTTTCCGGCCTATAACATTTGATCCACCCGTTCAATTTTTCTGAAACTTGGCCAAAATGTGGAGGGTATTGTTCATTTCACAAATTGAATAGTGTTTACCCCGGGAAAAATCTGTTTTGCGTCCCTCGGGGACTTTTGATCCATCCGTTCAATTTTTCTGAAACTTGGCCAAAATGTGGAGGGTATTGTTCATTTCACAAATTGAATAGTGTTTTTACCCCGGGAAAAATCTGTTTTGCGTCCCTCGGGGACTTTTAGAGCTAGGTGTACCACGCACGAGCGTCTTGTTTTTTTTTTTTTGCTTTGAGAAAGTTCCCAGTTTTAAGATGTTACCAAATTTTTAGAAATTTGCCGGATTTGAGATGTTACCAAATTTTTAGAAATTTGCCGGATTTGAGATGTTACCTAAATTTGAGAAATTTGCTGGATTTGAGATGTTACCTAATTTTGAGAAATTTGACGGATTTGGAATATTACCAGATTTTGAGAAATTTTCTAGGTTTAGGATGTTACCTGTTTTTAAGAAATTTGCCGGTTTTTGAGTGTTTCAAGATTTTGAGAAATTTGCCGATTTTAGGATGTTACCAGATTTTGAGAAATTAACCGTATTTAGGGTGTTACCTGATTATTAAAAAATTGCTGGGTTTAGGATTTTACCTGTTTTTAAGAAATTTGCCGTATTTGGGATGTTTTGAGATTTTTGACTAACCAGATTTGGGAGACTTTATATATATATGTATTAGTTAATAGTAGACACGGAGTCAACAGGAGTCGGCAACTGCCAGTTTCTCGCTTAGGCCTTTCGGCTTGACGAACGCATAAGCGAGAATCTGGAAGTTACTGACTCCCGTTGACTCCGTGTCTACAATTAACTATTAACTAATATAAACGCTCTCTCACTGATATTGAACACTCTAACTATAATTTTAAAGCAACCTTATTACTTAGAATAATAAAAAATAAAATATATTTAATTAATTGTTAAAGTAAAATGTTTATATTAAAAAAAAAATTTTTTTTGATAAATTTATTTCGCTCAGTAATTAGAAAACATTTGAAATTTCCCATCATTGGCTTTCCGGTTCCGGTTTTCAAAAAAAAATATCAAAAACTAAATCCATAATCCAATCAACAATAACGGAAATGATCAGTTCTTATCGATTAAGACCCAAAAAATAACAAACAGATTTGCTTTGTGCTTCTATCAAACATTTCTCTTTTATTAATTTATTTTTATGATAAAAGAAATATACAGGGAAAAAATACCGTCGACTGTGCACCCAAAGAAAATTTTATTTTAGTTGGGTTCAGAGTGTAGCTTAGGGTCTCCTAAACACGGTTCTGCATGTTAACAAATATATAACGCATTTGGAAAATTGATTATGGCCCTTGATTTAAGGAGACCCACCCGTACGCAAAATGAAAGAGTCAGTACGGTTTATAATAAGGGTATACTGAAAACCCCTAAAAATATTATTTCGATGAGTTTAGAGTGTAGCTTAGGGTCCCCTAAACACGGTTCTGCATGTTAACAAATACATAACTCATTTGGAAAATTGATTATGGCCCTTGATTTAAGGAGACCCACCCGTACGCAAAACGAAAGATTAGTACGGTTTATAATAAGGGTATACCGGAAACCCCTCAGAACTCTATTTTGATAGGTTCAGGGTGTAGCTTAGGGTCCCCTAAACAAGGTTGCATGTTAACAAAAGTCCAAGAGAGTTATATTTTTGTTAAGATGCAGAACCATGTTTACAGGACCCAAAGCTACAACCAAAGAGAATTTAACTTTATTGGGTTCAGCAGAGTGTAGCTTAGGATCCCCTAAAAACTTCTCTGCATGTTATCAAAAACAAAACATTGGACATGTGTTAGTATGCAAAACCTGTACGTAAAATGGTCTGGCTTAAAATGGGGGTATACTGGAAACACCTCAAAATTTTATTTCGATATGATCAGAGTATAGCTTATAATTGAATCAGTATCATATTTACTTGGTAGAGCACTAAACCAAGTTTGGCACAAGGCCATTTTTACGTGCTCTATATACCTGGGCTTTTTGAATTCAGTGTTACCCATCACCTAGATGAGTTGCTCTCCCGAGTTAATGAGCCCCATCTGCCCGAGGCAGCCGAAGGGCATGCAATGGTTTTGATTGGGGTTTGAACTCGCGTAGTACAATTCCAGAGCCCGAGCTTTTACTAATCCTCCACTGTCGCTGCCCAACACTATATAAAATTATACTAACATATATGTGTTCTTACTCACATACAGATATAAATATAACTAGAGAATTAAAAGAAATGTTAAAATCACAAAATCGTCAAGTATTGGCAAGAATATTCTTTAATAAAAGCATATTGTCACAGCCCTCCCTACGAATAACTACAGAATCAAAAGGAATGGTAAAATCGCAAAATAGTTAGGTAATTGCAAGAATATTCAATATTCAAATAAAAGTCTTGGCACTTTTGCAGAACAAGCAAATGGAGAAAAAAAAATTTTTTGCCCGGGGACTTTGCACCAGTTGTAAGACAGCAATTTGATTGGTTACGGTTCTGCCAAATTTCTCCATTTGCTTGTTCTGCAAAAGCGCCAGAGCCTTTTGTTATAGCCCTACTAAAGCTACAAAATTAAAATAAATTTTAAAACCGTCAAGTAACAAGAATATTCTTTAATAAAAGCATATTGTCACATCCCTACTAATAACTACAGAATTAAAAGCAATGCTACAATCATAAAATCTTCAAGTACAACAAGAATATTCTAAAATAAAAGCATATTGTCACAGGCGTACTAATCACACATCTACATAAGTATGTATATGAATAAAGTTTTCTATCATTTTTCTAGAGGTAGAGAAAGGGTTAGGGTTAGATTACTGTGATCACTTGCCACCTGTGTGACTTTAGGGTTAAGAAGTCTCTTCTTCCTCCCGCTCTTCCCCCCCCCTTAAAAAAATAAAGTAAATAGTTGAAGATAAATAGAAATGATGTGAAATTTTTTTGGGGGGGAGGGGGAAGGGGGATGAGAAATTTTTCCAAGATAATTCTGCTCGAAGCCATTCATTTTCAGGATTATCACGTTTGACAAGATTTCATTCAAATAATTTTTTTTTTTTTAATTTAAATTTTTTTTTTTTTTTTTTTTTTTTTTTTTGAACAATGAATGACATCAATTGTGTCACCTGTATTAAAATAACCTCTCGTTTCATGTTTAGATGTAGATCATTGATGAACCTCTTATCTTTTATACTTTAAAAGTCAATGTCGTTTTATTCTAGTCTTATCAATGGTACATCATCTAATAAAAAAAAGAAAAAGACCTTAGAACAAAAGCTCTCTCTGGTTACAGTTATGAGACTCTCTAAAATGGTTTTAAACATATCAGGCTCTATACTTCCAATTCTATATATACTAGAGACCACATATAGAATGTTATAGATATAGTTTTCACTGGATTTAAAAAAAACAAATACAGGGTGTGTGAAAAGTTGCTGTACACAGTAGAAAATAATATCCTAATGTCAATGAAGGATATTTTTATATTATAAAGATAACAAACATATATTATTTTATAAACCCCTATTCTATGCATTTCACTGCTTAGAGCATCCTATCGATGTGCTAGTTAGTTAGCCAACTATATATATGTATTTAGAGAGAGAGAGAGAGAGAGAGAAAGATTTTGTTCCTCTTGAGCAATTAGTGTAGGTAGAAAAAAAAAAAAATATATATACATATATATTAATTAAATATAGACACGGAGTCAACGGGAGTCGACAACTGTCAGTTTCTCGCTTATGCGTTCGTCAGGTCGACCTGACGAACGCATAAGTTGTCGACTCCTGTTGACTCTGTGTCTACATTTAACTAAAATACACTCTATCACTGATATTGAGCACTCTAACTATATTTTAAGCAACCTTACTACTTAAAATAATAATATATATATATATATA
>JAUZSX010326174.1:0-11338 GCA_034780655.1 Idiosepius hallami | reverse complement strand
TTTTTTTTTTTTTCTATCATATATATATATATATATATATATATGTATATATATATATATATGATAGAAAAAATAGGAAAGTAAATTCCAACAATATATGATTTTGTTTTTTCTAATAATCTTCTATCTTATTTATATATACATATATATTTTCGGCCTGATGAATGCATAAGCAAGAAACTGGCAGTTGCTGACTCCTGTTGACTCCATGTCTACACCTAATACACGCTCAATCTTGATATTGGGCACTCTAACTATGAATTAAGCAACCTTATCACTTAGATTAATATATATATATATATATATATATATATATATATATTTATTGGGCAGTGAAGTTGGACAATTGGTTAAAGCTTGGGCTCTGGAATTGTAGTATGTGAGTTCAAATCCCAGTTAAAACCATTGCATTCACCTTTAGCTGCCTCAGGCAGATGGGGCTCGTTAACTCGAGAGAGCAGCTCACCTAGGTGAAGGGTGACAAGAAATTTCTCATTTTAATATTAAAAATGGACAAAATATAGTAATGATAATAATAAATGTGCCCAGAAGAAGGAAAAATCCGAAACGCGTCGGCACTGAATTTATTCTTGGTTTTGTTTTTTCTAAATAATTTTTCTATCACACATCGTCAGTATTTATTTCCCATTTTTTTACATATATATATATGTAGAGAAGATATATAGAGAGAGAAAGAAGAGAGAAGAGAAAGATAAGAAATATATACTAAAATATATATTCTAAGTTTAATAAAATTTTCTTTCAAACTTCTATTTTTTAATTTAACCTGAAAGTCAAGGACTCCATTATACCATGGTACTCTTATATTACCGTATTAACTTGTTTAGTTGTTGTGTATTACCTTCAGGACGAAGGAATTCTTTTTTCTATAATGGGAAAATTCACAACAAAAGCATGTTCTTATATTTAATAAGAATATCAATATATTTTTAAAATTTTATTTGATTTATAAAAACATGCTTTTGTTGTGAGTTCTAATAATTAAGATAATATCAATTTAAGAATATCAATATATTTCTATTCAAAATTTGGAGAGAGAATAATTGTGTATGGTTTATAGATATATACCCTAACTTCACAGCACCAATTAAGCCACACTCATACATCCTCTCTTCTTCCTCAAGCAACTTTAGCAGAGATATCTATCTCTCCCCTCTCCTCAAAACATCTACCACCTAAAACAAAGAAAAGCCTTATTTCTAAAATTATCTAATTTAAAAATTTTAACAAATCATAACCTACTCACTTACCCCAGTCAATACCCAATAAACTGACTATAAACAAATTATCGTGCATCTAAATTTAACCCATTGACCTAAGAGCAGTCAACACAGCAAAATCATCGCAAGGTCAAAACTTACCCGATTCATTTTAAAGCTAACTTTTGAATATCAAAATTACAGCTAACTTCTCAGTAACCCAATTCATGACATTTCTAAGTTATGAGGCATATATATAACTAGCAAAATGTTTTCTTATACCAAGATAAATTTGTTTTAGTCAAATAAAAACAGATTTTTGCCCCAAAGACTTGCCAAATTATTTAGAAATTTTTAAAAAATCGAGGTAAATTAATGAGCACCGAACAATAACACAAAGTGCTCATTTATTGATTATATGAAGCATATTTTGTTCAAACATATTCAACCAACTTGGTTAGTTCTGCTCACCATGTAAATATAATATTCAATAATATGAGGAAAGTTCACTTGGGACAGTGGATAGGCAGTCAAACTTCAGAAGCATAATATGCGAGTGTTTAAATCCCATTTTTTCTGTTTACATTTGGATTAATACCCTTGGAAAAGGTATGAATTCTCACATTCCTTCCAGCTATGGATTGGATAGTGCACATTGCATTAGTCAAAAAACTAGTTGTGGACAAAAAAAAATTTATCAAAAATGATTGTTCCCAGCATTAAATGATCTAAGAAGGTTGATATAAAGAGTAAAATTTCCAAGTGTTTATGAATTTTTGGGACAACCTAAAATATATAGAATAAGTTGTCGCAAAAGTTCATAGACACTTGATAGTCTTTATTATGAGGAATAATTTTTGTAGATTATGTTAATACCTGGTGAGTAAAATTTCAAAGTGTTTACAATGTTTTGATACAACCTCTTATAAAAGCTCATCTTTGAAAGGCCTTAAAATTGACACTGTGTTGTATGAAGAAAAGAAAGATTTGCCTTTGGAGTAGAGATCAAATTCCTTGGCAATAGAGCTTAGATTGAATCTGATAACTGTTAGAGATTAGACACTTCTTGAGGTGTTATCTGCACGACTGATCCTAACATTCGTCATTAATATTTGCCTGTTAATCCATCAGTTCCAAGGCGAATGGAAGAGTTGGTGTCATCAATTTGGATTCAAATTCTTCCATTTTCAATTCCACTTTTATTGAGGCATGCAATAACTTGATATGAAAGAAAGTTTCAAATATTTTCAATATTTTCTTATCCAGTTATGAATCTAACCAGTAACCTCTTAGAAGAACTTTTCTGGCTTTATATGTCATATACGCAATAATTATAATATACTGGTTGGATAATAAAAATGGAACACATTTTAATTGCTATTTTCTTAGATTAT
Source organism: Idiosepius hallami (assembly GCA_034780655.1). Classification (NCBI taxonomy): domain Eukaryota; kingdom Metazoa; phylum Mollusca; class Cephalopoda; family Idiosepiidae; genus Idiosepius; species Idiosepius hallami. The sequence continues at coordinate 8,724 of JAUZSX010326174.1, read as the reverse complement.
ACAGACTGGACCATAATGATGGAACACATTTTAATTGCTATTTTCTTACATTATACAGACTGGACCATAATGATGGAACAAATTTCAAATGCTATTTTCTTAGATTATACACACTGGATTATAATGAAGGACCACAATTCAAACGCTATTTTCTCAGTTTACAGATGACAATATTGAGAACTGAAGATGAAAATTATAATTTCAAAACAATATTTTGTGTTTTAAAACTTGACATGAAAATAATTTTTGTGTATAGAGCAGCCATTTCTATTGATGACCAAAACAATTTATGTTGGGAAATGAAAAAAAAAAAAAAATAAATCCTTTAAAATAGGAAAAGAAAATTAGCCCAGCTTGTGAATATTTTGCTTTAGATGTGTAACTGCTCAAAGCAAAACTGTTGAAGTAGTAATACAAACCAAAAGGGTTGTAGTAGCATTAGTAATAATAATATCAATAAAAAATATAATAATTCTTATGATATGATCAAGTGTGGGAGCTGGATGCATCAGGGCTAAACCCCAAGAAGTAGCACCATAAATATTTTGACTGAGATGGTGCATAAGCTGCAGGAGAATCACAAGGAGCCTTGTTGAGACTCCTGCGAAAACCGCCAGTCACAAAACAACATGCAGATACTGTGTTTGACCAGTTTGAAAACTATAAATAATAATAGTTTATAGCAACATGCGTGTCATATGTGAGAGGTAGCTCATGTGTTGGGTTGCAGTGTTTGATTGTTGCTATTTAATTCTTAGTTTTGTCGCTGGATATTCGCTGGGTTCATCAGTTGGTGCTTGGAGGGGAAAGTAGACAAATGTTTCTTGTGTGCTTAGATGTTGTGTTCTCAACAGCCAAACTCAAACTGGCCTGTGCCTTGGTTTCAAATCTCGCGGTCAGAATTTGTCATAAATGAGTCTCTACGTACTATCATAAATGTAGAGGTGATGTAAACGTGAAATCTGTCTGCTACAAGTTAAAATAGTTAAGAGGTCATACTAACAAAGAACAGAGTTACTTTCTTCAAGTAAGGCAATAAGAAATCAATAAACTTAGCTGAATAAAATAGCATTCAATAAAAAAAAGAATGATAATTCTGCTTCCTGTTTAGCTCATTGCTCTCATCCCAAGCTACAAAAGAAATCTTTCAAATTTTGAAGAACATACCTAACAGTCAGTAAATCAAAATCATTGCAACAATTTTGAATATTTTATCAAGAACTTAGGCAGTGTAGTTTGGGAAAGACTATTCCCCTCTACACACACATATATTGTCACTATTATAGATAAAGAGAAAAGATATTGCACATAAAATTATTGGACATATTTTCCTTATTAAAAAGAACAGAATTCAATGAAACTATAAAGTTAAAGAGAGTTGTTTCATTGTTGCATGAAATTAAACTAATATCTTGACCATCGGCGGATATTTAAAAACATAGATTGTTTAATTAATGGCCGTTTAAGTAGATGTGCCTAAAGCCATAATTATCACTGAGTGAGATTAAAATAGAGAAGAAAGAAAAGCTTTGGTTCTTATCAAGTGAATAATCACAGAAACAAACTTTGATGGTGTTATTTGAAAATAGGAAAATACAAACATTTTTTTGTTTTTTTGGGGGTCTTTTAGATTATTTTGTATTATATTTTTTGAAAAAAAAATTTTTAATGAATTTTTGGTTTTATTTTTTTTATTTGTACTTTTTTTTTAAAATTTCATTCTTTCTTTCTTTCTTTGCTTTCATTTCTTTAGTCTAAAAATTTCTTTAGTCTAAAAATTTTATTGATATTCTTCAGTTTTTCATTCTTGAAATGGAAGCAGAAGAAAAAAAGGGGAAATAATTAGAAAGAGAAAGGGAAAAAGACAAGCAAAAGAGAAAAACAAAGTGAAAAAAAAAAACTAAATTATAGAAGAAGAAGAAGAAGAAGAAGAAGAAGAAGAAGGAATTATAAAAGAAGAAAGCGAAAAAAAAAGGATAAGGAAAGCAAAAAGAAAATATTTTTTCTTTTCTTTTTTTGGTTTTCTTTTTTCTGTTTTTTTCTTTACTTTAGTTTCTTTTTTTCTTTTTCTTTTTTACTTTCTTCTTCTTATCTTTTTCCTTTCTACTTCTTCCCCTTTTTTCTCCTGCTTCAATTTCTTATTTTTCTTTCTCAGTCCATTCACCTTCTTTTGGTTTTTAACCGAATTCATCATAATCTTCTTTTATTTTCTTCATTTCTCTTTCTTTCTCTCTTTTTTCTTGTTTTCCTTCACTTTCTTTTTTTCTCTCTTCCTTCTCTTAATTCTGAACAACAAGGGTGGAGCAGAGGTAAAAGCTTGGACTCTGAAATCGTATTTCATAAGTTCAAATCCCAGTCAAAACCATTGCATTCACTTTTAGCTCTCTCAGGCAGATGAGGCTTGTTGACTCAGGAGAGTGATCCATCTAGAAGTAAGGATAACACTGATCCCACAAAACAAGACTGGTCAACTCCATCAGAGTAACTTACCTAGGTGACAGACAACACTGATTACAAGAAAAAAAGAGGGATATAATGAACCAGCCTTAGGCCTAAATTGGACTTGTGCTTCACCATGAAGATATATCTTTATTTTTATTCTTATTCTTTACATTTATTTTCTTTATACCTTTTCTTTTCCTTTCTCTCTCATTATTCTTCTCTCTTTCTTCGTTTAATGAGAGAAAAACACAAAGAGAACAAAAAAAAAAGGAATGGGGAGAGAAAGGAAAACAAAACAAAAAAAAAAAAGGAAAAATTATAAATAAATAAATAAATAAAACAAATAATTTCTAGATTTATTGCTTATCAAGTTAGACAAACAAAACGGGGAAAGAAAAGATGGTAGAAAAATGCTATTCTTTTTTTTAAAAAAATCATCCATTGATTTTGTTGTCACTGCCGAGAGCGGGGGAGGGAGAGATCAGCAGACTGATTGGTTTCTTAGAAAAATAATAAATAAATAGAAATGATTATAAACAGCAAGAGATCAATCTTTAAATCTATCGAATGAATAATTATCTTTATGAAATGATACATTGTGACTGTTATTATTTATAATAGACTCTTTGGTGTATGAACAATGAACTGTTCCTCAATTACACTCATAATTTATATCTATATGAATAAATGTATATATATTTAAACAAGTTTCTTTAAAAAGAACATAAATCTTGTGTCGATTTATTGTTTCCGACTTTCTGTTGAACCTCTTTAGATCAAGTCTGAAGGATTTTAAAAAGATACCATAGTCTCATGTGCTTACGGAATTCTCCGAGTTCCTATTTCGGGTTGGGTGTGTTGTTGCTTGTCACAAAATGGACTCAGCAAAATCTGAACAACTGGGATCAAACTTATGTATTATGATCTCAAAGTCCTACAGCCTCTGTTACACATTAATGCCATTGGAGCATTTTCCGGCATTAAATGACCAATCAGTGAAGGTGCAGAGGACTGTGTGTGGCGAGGGTTTTGAGGTTCCAGATTCAAAGATGGGCTATGATGTCAAATGTGACCTTCCACGTTTGAAAACATTGGATTCAATGACACTCATCACAGACAGTCCTAAACAGTAAAAAAATATATAAACAGAAGAATTTGGTCAGTCAGGGTCTCCGGAAAAAGTCAGTGCCTTGGCAAACAATAAGAGATTGACATTAGGCCAAGTGTCACCAGCCCTATACACGCACAGACAACAAGAAAGCACTTTTTTTGACAACCGCTGCTATGAGCATTGACACACTCGCACACTCATGCGCACACACAAGCAAAACAGTAAAATTTAAACTATAATAAAAATGCTTTTTTCTTCCTTCAAATTTGTGTTCAAGTAGTAAATTTTTGTGTGAATTGAATTTTAATCAACATTATATTTTTTACATAACAAAAACACCTCTGCACTGTCCCATTTCTTCCAGTTACCTTTTAATTTGGTATAATTTTTTGTTTGCATGTTTTTATCATATTGACCCATGATATTAATTCAATAATTTTGTACACCAGGCATACAAATATTAATAGTCTAATGTTATCTGAAAATAAAGGTTGAAATTATTGTCTCATTAGTTTAGGGTTTGTTAAGGTTCAGCTGTTTTCATGAAGTGACAGAAACAGCATATATATAATAGGTAGTGACAGAGTGTTGCAGTCAGGAAGTATTGAGCCAGTGTGTGTGTGTAGACATAGACAAGATAGTGGAAGGAAGAAGTCAGTCAACCACAAATAAAATGGGACATCAAAAATTTGTCTCTGTGTCTTTTTTAGTGAATTCTGTTTTAAGTTAAACCTGAACCTCCCCTGAGAAAATGCAGAGAATGAATGGAGTGACCTGCGTTGGATTGTTTTTGGTCTACTGAGACCGTATTTTCTTTCCTTTCTTTATTCTTATTTATTACTGTGTATGTTGGTTCATATTTGGAAGAATCCATTTTATACCAGAACCATATAATGTGAGCCAATCGGAGAACAGAATACAAATACCATTGTCTATAAACTAATTAAACCCAAACTGGCATAATTATCACTGTTGCTGATATTCTGCTACTACCTACTTGGATTATTGTGGAACTTTGACATTTTGGATAATTTACCATTAGTTTCGTCTTGAATTAATCTGACCCCATCTTTCATCTTGGATCTATCTGATCCCAGTTTTATCAGGAATAATAGCGCAAGATTTAACAATGTGAAATCAACAGAGAAAAAAGTTTCTATTTTTAAAATAGGCCCAAAAACTAGCCCTGCCAAGGCTGAACCTCCTAAACAATAGATCTACCTTGCAGACAGCTGTTTTGAAGAACTTACACCTTTTCAGTGAGTTCTAGAGTATAACACAGCCTACTGTTACGTTTTGGGGACATAAATTGGAGTGTTGACTTGCACCCACAGTCCAACCAAGACTTAAAATGCAAATCCCTGATGACTCGGGTTGCCAACCATTCTGGAATAGCCAGGACAGTCTGAGGATTGACGTCTGACATCCTGTGTCCCAGGCATTGACCTTGAGTGCTTGGTATTAAGGTAGTGTCCTGGAATGGCAAAAAAAAGTTAACACCCCTACTTGTAGTGCTTATTGGTATTAAGAATGGCAAAACAAAGTTGGCACTCCTACTTATGGCCCCAAAATTGTAACAGTAGGCTGTGCTATAGCCTAGAACTCACTTAACCCTTTAAAACCCCAAATTACCGATATATTGACCCTGGCGACTTAAGGCAAAAGAAGACACACACACAACGATAGTTTAACCTCTACCTTTGGTTCCTGACTTAGTAATATTACCAAGTGGTCACTCAGAGCTGTTCTATAAAAAAAATATTAGGGTCAAAATGTCAGTGTGTCTATTTTTACCTTTGGTTACTAAGGCCAATATATTGGCCCTTTAGGGTCGAAAGGGTTAAATATCCCGGCTGCTCTTATGAGTTCAGTTGTTTGTATGGTGCTAATCTTTCCTTTCACTATGATGTCTACTCCTCCTCCTAAAGGTATACTTTTTAAGTCACTCATATTCTTAACAAGATAGGCATGATCAAAATACAAGTGCATAACATATAAAGAAAGAAATGTAAAAAGAGAAAGAAATAAAGATAAAAGAATAAATGCCGATAACTGAAAACCATTATAAAACAGCCAGCCATAAGCAAATGAAGACTTTTAAAACACAATTTATAAAAATCAGCTTTTTATCCGTTTTCTCTCTCTTCTTAAATCCGCTTTAAACTGCATCAATAAAAAAAAAAAAATCTTATCGAATATTTCTCATTGTTTCAGAAAGAGAAATACGAAAAGAAAAAAAATGTTATTGGGAGAATTTGTCATGAACAAAAATTGTGAAAGAATCAAAATCAAAAGAAAACAAAAAAACAGAAAACCAAAAAAAGAAAAAAAAAATTCAATAGCACATTTCACTCTGAAGGAAATCTGCAGGCCAGAAGAAAAAAAAAATCTATGGAATTGTCAGGGAATACGTTTCAAAGAGAGAAAGATCCATACGATAGAAGACAAACATCTTCCTTCTGAGTTATTTTTATATGAAATCTTTTAGTTCTTTTTTTTTTTGGCTACAGTTTCTTTGTTTGTTTGACTTTAAAACAAACAAACAAAAAAAAATATTTTTTGAGAAAGTTTGTCTCAATTACAAATAAGACTTATGTCTTCAGTTAAATTGACTCTCAGAGAGATTGACTGCTGTTTCTTTTATTTGATTCTAGTACTAATGACTAAAGTTGTACCATTCCACAACTGAACTGTAAAGAGGCAACAATACTAAAAAGGTTACTGTGCAAAAAAAAAGACATAACCAAAGCCAAAACAAAGACATTTATTCAAAATGATTGTTCTAGGCATTAAATGACCAAAAAGGTTGGTAAGATGTAAGAAGTCAAAACTAAACCAAAATTTTCTAAGATTTTTCTATCATTGATCTGCACACTTTTGGATCTGGTAAAATACCATTCAGCCAGCTTCAAATCAAAGAATATATAAAGATCCTGGACCCCAGAACAAAAAATCTTGTTAGAAAAAAATGAAGAATTGAAAAGAAAATATTAAAAAGAAATATGAAAATGATTTTTTATAACACTTGTTTGAATAACAGAATTCTGCCTAAATATATTAAAATTAAAAAGAAAATATTAAAAATAAAAATATTTTTTAATAACACTTGTTTTAACAACAACATTCTGCCTAAATTGACTAAGTTTAAAAGCACAGCTAAAACTCCTGTTAGAAAACAAGAGAGAATTTAAAAAAAAAAGTCTTTTTAATAACACTTGACTAAATAACAACATTCTGCCTAAAGATATGAAATTAAAATTGAAAAGAAAATATTAAAAATAAAAATCTTTTTTTTTAATAACACTTGATTGAATAAAAACATTCTGCCTAAATATATGAAATTAAAATTGAAAAGAAAATATTAAAAATAAAAATCTTTTTTTTAATAAGACTTGATTGAATAAAAACATTCTGCCTAAATATACTAAACCAATAATTTATAGCTGATTTAGGTCTTATGACCATTCAAAGAAAAAACCTAATTTATAGACACTCCTAATTAATGCCTTTCTTTTTGTTTTTGATGTCAATGCATTGTTAATGAATGTCAAAGTATTGATCAAATTCACTACACAAGTCTTGTCTTCCAATTAAGATGTTTATACAAATAATTACTCATTGATTTCAGATGATTTTTCTTTTATTCAATTTTCTATCGTTTTCTTCCTCTCTTGCCATTATCTGATTAATGTTTCAAATTAACTTACTATTTGACGTATCATCTATATATCATTTATATCCATTAATTATTTAGAGTATACAATAAAAACTCATTACTTTCATTTCTAATCATCTCTATTTTCTCTCGATATTTAAACACAGTTTTTTTTTTTTGTCAGCACATTATAGTACGTGTTCTTTGATGTGTAACAAGGCATATCCCCGGTTGATTAGGATATGCCATAGAACTTAGAAATTTAGAATATGAAATCAACTGCTATTTTGAAATAAAGTGGCTTTAAAATGAAGCAAGTAAGTTTTGACCTTTGGGATGCTTTCTATGCGGTTTCTTTTAGGTCATTTGTTTATACTTAGTTCATTTACGAATGCCTTGTCTGGATGAGTCAATTTTAAGTTTGTTTAAGTTTTAAAAATCAGATCGTTGGAAAAAATAGAATTTTGATTTGTTTAGTCAGTCAACTTTTCAGTCAGCTAAAAGGTAGACATGTCTTTGTTGAGATAAGCTCAAGAGGTTTATCAGTGTTATTAAGTCAGAAAACCCTTAAATTTTCTCTCTCTGTAACTTTTGATTGAATAAATTATATTAATGTTTTTATAAAATATAAGAAAATGTCTTTGCTGTAAATTTTGCAATTGTAAAAAAGAACCTGTTTGATTTGCAGGTATATCCAGTGAACAACATTCTAGAATCTAAGAAGTACCAGGTTGTATCATATTGGAATATATGCTTCTACATTTCACATCCATTCTGGTTAAATTTTTTTCATAACATAGCAACTTCATCTAGAAGGGTCAGTGTCACATTTTCCATGTCTTTAGATACTCCATACTATGTGAATCAAAATTTTAGAATTAGTCAAAGTAGACATTTTCAGAATGAGAGTGTTGTCATGGCAGGAAGACTTATTATTATTATTATTATCCAGGACTAGATCAGATATCCTGTTGCTTTTTGCAATCACAGAGTATTCTGAGACGCCCAGTCCTCACCCTAGGCGATAACTCTATTCAAGGACATTATTAGTCTGTCCATGTGAATGTGTGGGTGTGTTGATTGGGTAGTGGCAAGGGAGGATGCATGTCGTTCAGTTAAAAGTCCTTGACAGATTTAACTGTTCATGCCACAAACTACTGACCGGCTTGGAAGATACATGATACACTGAAGTGGTCACTTATCTTAGAATTGAACAGGCTCTACATTCCTTAACTTCCCATATCTGATAGGGACCTAAATCTCAAATGTGTGTGTATGTGTGGAAGGAATAGAAAATAAAAATTCTTAAGATGTATGATAGAAGAAATTCATTTAGAAAAAATAAAAAATAATTATATGCCCTTACAAAAGTGTAACCAAAATGTACCAGCATCATAAATATTCTTGTTTTTTTTTTTTATATATTTTTAATTTTTTATATATTATAATTATATTATAATTATTATTACAACAACTTAGTTGTTTCTGAAGGATCGAGGTAGGGCCATAATATAAA
>JAUZSX010326163.1:0-11338 GCA_034780655.1 Idiosepius hallami | reverse complement strand
CACACACACACACACACACACACACACACACACATTCACACACACACACACACACACACACACGCGCGCACACACACACACACACACACACACACAAACATTTATCTTAAACAAAATGCAATTTTCCTTTTCAATAATTTTATCTTAAATTTTTCTTGTCGTCAAGCAAGGCTTTTGGTGTTGAAATACAAAATCTATTTGTAGTTTCCTAATATGTAATAATTATAATTGCTCTAGCGCTTTCATTATACTTTCACTTTCTTCTTGTGGCTTTTTGTTTTAGTATTTCATGGCCATGAGAATCATCATAATGCATGCACCCATGCATGCACACACTTATATATTTAACCAAGTTTAATTGAATAGAATCAAGATTTCTTGTCAATAGTTTTCTTCATTTTTTAAAATAATTTTCTGATGAGATTCTTAATATCAAGCTTGATTGTTATTAGATATCATACATTTTGCCAAATACTTTTAGATTCTTCCAAATATGTAAATAGTTATATAGATAGATGTAGATAGATATATATTAATAGATTAAATAAAAAGATAGATATGGATAGATAGCTAAATAGATAAATAGATAGATAGATCGATTGATTGATGTGAGCATTTTACAAATGATAATAGACTAAAGTTTATTTTGAACATACATGAACCACACATGCACACACCTTAGACTAATACCTTTCAGAAATGTATGAATACTTCCAGCTTTGGGTTAAATAGTGCACATTGTGTTATACAAAAAACTATGTGTGAACAAAAAACGTTTATCAAAAAATGATTCTTCTAAGCATTAAATGACTTAAAAAGGTGGATATGCTGAAAAACTAGACAAGCAAACACACACGCCTCATTGTGAGAATATTTAACGCAACAATTTGAACGTATATAATGTAGATACTTACCTTATATATTGAGTCTAATGTTTTTGATTGTTTTAAACACTTGTGATTTTCGCATGTGTCTTTTAGGAAGTGTTGAGAGCCTTTTCTTGATTCTGGTAAATGGTTCATTTTTGGTAAAACCTGGTTGGTTGCACCAGAAATAGGAACATCTGACCAAGAATTTGTCATATACGAAAAACAAACTGAATCTCTATCCTTGTGCACACATCTATCAAACAGCCCCATTTGACGTGGGCGTGGAATATTGCTGCGCTTGGTGTATCGAATAATACAGATGGAAATGGAAGCAGTAATAACGACAGATACAATGACAGCACCAAAGGTAACAATAATCATATGAAAGATATTAATTTTATCATCCATTTGGGTTAGAATAGGTCTGGCCTTTTCTGAAGATTTATTGTTTGCTGTCAGAGTTAAATACAGAACTGTTGTGGCTGATAATATTGGGACACCACTGTCTTTAACAAGGAAGTCCAGTCGATAAAACCCTGAATGTTTTTCCAGGGCAACATGGGAAAATGTCAGTTGGCCACTGTATTGATCAATAGCAAATAATTGTTGATTGCCTCTTATTATTTCATACTTGAGAAATGCATTCTCTCTGCTATCTTTGTCAATGGCTCGGATGAATGTAATGTTCTTTGTGTGATGAGGGTAATAGGGGAAATTATAATAAAACGGGTTCACTTTTGGAAATATAAAATAAGGAGCATTATCATTCTCATCTTGGATTTCGATACAAACATTTCCTGTGCTGTTTAGCGGATGGGTTCCATTATCTTTTACTAGAACTTGGAATTCGTATGAATCTTTTGATTCATGATCGAGTGAAGATGTTGTTGTGATCAAGCCAGCTTGTGAAATCTGAAATGGGAAGAATTCTTTGATGTTGTGTAGAAGAGAAAAACTGATTTTACCACTTTCTCCAAGATCTGAGTCAGTGGCATTGATTGAACCAATTAAACTATGAGCATCTTGGTTCTCTTTTAGGAAAAATTTATAATCTTTTTTTTCCAGTTTTGGACTCTCATCATTTACATCCATAATTCTTATAGAAAATATCTTTTCTGCCTCCAATGCTGGAGATCCATGATCTTTACACCTGATACTAATATTATAATGATCTTTTGTTTCTCTGTCTAACGAATGTTTCACAACAATTTTGTACTTCCTTAAGCCAAGTGCTCGAAGCTCAAACTGATTATGATTTACATCACAGCTAACTCTTCCATTTTGTCCAGCATCGTAATCGGTGACCTTTACATAAGCAATAAAGCTACCCACCTCAATATCCTCAAAAATTTCAATTTCATTTTTAGGGGCTGTAACGACAAAATTCACTTCTATTGTTGGAGGGCTATTTTTTTGGTTGATCACATTGATCTGAAGAATGGCTGTAGAACTTAAAGGTGGATTGCCTTCATCAACTGCATCAACATATAATCTATGAATCAACCTTTCCCCTAAGGAAAACTCATTGAACAAAGATATTTCTCCAGTTGAGCCATTCAATGCAAAATGTTCCTTGGCCATTTGTGATGTTTTATAATTGAACCGATAAAAAAGTCTTCCATTTTTGTCTGAATCTAAATCATTTGCTTTTAAAAACACAACAGATGTTTTTCTATTTGTAATTGTAACATTGTAGACATTTTGTGTGAAAACCGGAGCATTATCATTCACATCTGTGACGCTAATATTAACTTTTAGTACACTTTGTCTTACAGGAGATCCTCCATCTTTTGCAATGACCTGGATTTGATAAAAATCTTTTAATTCTCTATCAAGCTGTTCTTGAAGAATAATACTTAACTTGGACGTTCCATCAAAACTTGTAATGACTGACAAAGCAAATAATTGATCAGAGTTGTCTAATAAATGATAAGTAATCAGAGAATTCTTTTTACTGATATCAAGATCAATAGCATTGGGCAAGGCCCTCTTTGCTCCTTTTCTATCGTCTTCAGAAAATTCTAGACTAAATTCTTTGTTTGGAAACTCTGGTCCATGATCGTTTATATCTTTTATAATGACTTTTACCTCCAACAACTTAATAAAAGAGTTGGCCTTTTGGATCACTATGTCGACCATTCGAAAGCATTCTATATTGAAATGGCAAAGAGTCTCTGCATCAAGAACCTTGGCTGTGAACATCTTCCCCGTTTTTTCCGATACATGAAATAATATACTGTCATTATTCATAGAGTGTTGTTGCAGCCACCTGTAATTCATCAGATTGGGGTCGTTTTTCAAACCTAGGTCAGCAATAATGTCACCTAAATAAGTGTTTTTGTCCTTTTCTTCTTCTATTGTGTAAATAATATCAACACTGTGACAAATGTGTATAAATTGTAGTAATGCATAAATTTGAAGGATCATATTTTTCTTTCTTCTTTTTTATCACTGGGTTTAACTTTATTTAAATTCTTGTTCTGTTGAAGATATCAACTCAATCTGAAAAGAAATAAAAAGAAAACAATTATTTGAAGTGGAAAACATATTGCTTTTTACATTTTTAATTTATCACAAAGAAAAAAAACATATAGAGAAGTTAAAACAGCCATGTTTTTTTCCTACTTTAATAGTAATGTGATTTTTCTCTAATCGTAAGATGGCTACCTTTTTATTTTAATATGCAACACCAAATATTTTCAGGACATTTTAGATAATTGTCTATTGAACTTTTGGAATATTCCATTTTCATTCTAAGGAAAATTACAATGAAAACGGTCAGAAAGACTACGCATATTAATATATAGATAGTGCCTTGCTTAGCCACCTAGTGGCCCCGACACAGATTGGGCCATGTGGCCCCTAACAAAGGGAACTTGCACCTGATTAACATACTGCAGGCTTTGATCAAAGACTATAGATACATACATATGCATATATATATAAATACAAAGAGAAACATACAGAGAGATCGATTGATAAATGTATTTTTCATCATATAGTGTGATAAAGATTTTCTAGTTATTCCTATTAAATTATTTTGGTAAGATTAGTGAAGCCAAGGAGCCTTGTGACCCTAGAGAGCTTGTGGCTCCGCCCTGTGGGGTCTGTGGGGGCCCCTAAGCAAGGCTCTGTATATAGATAATAGTTATTAGTTTTGAAATTTATCTAGTTATTAAACTGTTATTAACCATTTTTCTAGGCATAGACTGGTCATGCCTGAGGCTTGTCTGAGCAACCATCTGTTTTTTTTTATCAGTTTTAATAGCACTACTAAATATGTTAGGATCCACTGCATATTTCCTAAATATATGTAGATAAGGAAATTAATTTACTTATGAATTGAAATAAGTTTTTAAAACTTGTCCCCATATTTAGCTAAAACTGTATAAAAAAAATTCAAAATTTCTTATTTTTATTAATATTTATCTTTTAATAACTTCTACTAGATTTATATTTATATTTATATCTATCTATCTATCTATCTATCTATCTATCTATCTATCTATCTATCTATCTATGATATTGAAAACTAATTTGAAATTAATGTTTAAATAATTAAGAATTTATTATAAAACAGGACTTAATTAGTTTCTATATTTATGTTGATTATGGCTTTCATTTTTGTATTGGTTAAATTTTTTTACATTTTGACCAGTTTATTCTTTATCTTTCTTCAGATTTTTTCAAGTACAAAGATGATGACCATAGTCTGCATAATAAACATACAAATTATTATGCCTCATCCCAAGGATTCCGAAAAGACTAAGTTTTAATTTTTAATGATTTGTGCTCTATATTGATTATAATTTAAAAATCTATAAGAATAATTAAATATCTTGCATTTATAATGGCTACCCTGTAAAAGAAGAATGGCATTATTGAAAGTCTCTTAGAGATACTATGAAAAGAAAATTTCTTGTAATGTCTGTTGTAGAAAGTTCAAAAATAAATTATCTAAATTGAGTCAATGGACGAGTTGTCTCCCCTACATCATGCTCACTGTGTGCGTTGGAACAATTTCTAAAAAAAAAGTTTTCTATGTTAACTATGGTATTTATGCATTATTCCTTTAGCACTTTTAAAAAATGTGTTTTAAAAAATGAAATGGAAATATTGAATTTAAATGGAAATTGAAAACCATAATCAATAAGAAAATTTCGTGACAAGTCTTCTTGTTCACGAAATGTTGATATATTTACAAATTTAGCAGATATCGGAGTTTGCCATTTTTTCCGATTACTTTTTTGATTATAAAAAAATTCCTCTTCAGTCAGGATGTATGTGCGAATAAAGAAAAATTAAAACTTTATCTATTATTTATTCATTAATATTTTTTAATTTTAAAAATAATTGGTAATTATTGGGAACTCAAAAATGAAAATAAAATTTTAAATCTAGAATTAGTTAAAGTTTTAATTTTTCTTTATTCATGTATGTTCCCTGGTTAAAGGGGAATTTTTCTATAATCGGAAAAAAATGACAAATCCCGATATCAGCAGAATTAGTCAACATACTCCTTTTTTTATGTGATAGCAACCATACGTGAAGACTTGTCAGGAAATTTTCTTATTTTGGTGTTTAATTCTCCTTGGTGGAACCAAATTCAATATTTCCATTCCATTTTTTAAAACACCTAAAGTGCCAAAAGAATAAGGCATAAATACCTAAATTATATATTTTTTCACACAAATTTCATTAAAAACAATTCAAATAATGTAAAAATAATTTTTCTTTTTCTTTTTCTTTTTAATACTTGTATTTTGTATTTTTCTTGTTTTCAAACAAGAACTTTTGTTGTGGAATCAAGTGTATTAAGATTGTCCCTTAATTTATTTCTTTACATTTTAAGTCTTCTTCATGTAACTGATAAAAAATGTCAATCCCAAAGGATGATCAAAGACTTAAAATGTTTTTTTAAATTTTTTTCCCTATGAAAATTCGATGAACAAATTTAATTAATTTATAATGCTATGATTAAATGCTAATTTTTGCAGAACTTATGAATTAGTGACAGCTGTTTTGATCTCATTGGGTCTCATCAGTGTGTCTCAGTTTTCCCTTTACGATACTCTTCTTAATCATGATCAACAATCTTTTAGAAGTCATAACGATATCATAGTAAATAGCCTCATTAGCAAAAAACATTAAAAAATCATAGTGGTTTTCTTAAAAAAAAAAAAAGAAAAACAAGATCCAAAGGAGCACAAAAGGAGCATCAAAACAATCCTTGATAAAAGTCTAGCAGTTTTTCTAGTAAAAGCCCCTTACTTAACAAGATGAGCTGAGCACTCTTTAATGACTACAACAGAAAAAACAAGTCTGTGGAAAGTTGACTGATAGGCTAGTGGTTAGCAACATCAGACTAATATTAATTTATTATTTTGCGTAGTTGTCCTTCTGAGTCGCAGACAGAAAAAAAAAATTATATATATATATATATTGTTTTTTCTAATATTTTTCTATCATATATTGTCGGAATTTATTTTCCTATATTTTCTATCATATATATATATATATATATATACAAAATCATCTACGTTATCAACTGATACTAATATGCTTCTAGTCTTCTTCAGGATTGGTATACACAATTAAACAACCATTGGTATAAAATAGTTTGGACTCTGAAGTAGTCCAAAGTAGTGGAGGGTTCCCAACTAATGGATGAGTACAGTTTTTGGCAGTTTTTCAACCAGGCTAAAGTGTAAAATAATATGAAAATAGGATTTATTTATAATAAAGTATTATGCAATAACATGGTATTATGAGAGGGATTTAGTCTAAAGAAAAATTGAGTTTTATAAGGTTCTGTCTAGTTTTTTCCAAATCTGATATATGGTAACTAATAGCTCTCCTAAGTTACCCCACACATTCAATATTTAAAACACATGCATGAAGTGTATGTTAGGGGCTGTTGCCACACTAGTTTATTAATGTGGTGATTTATAGGGTTTCCCTGAAATTTCAATTCAGCATAGGGTTATTCGAGGTCAGCAATGGGGTGATATTTGATCGGACTGGGCCTTTGGTGTTGCTTACTCTAGCTATGCCACGGGTGGAAATAATGTCCCAAAGCAGTTGGTCGAATAATTGAATAAAAAAAAATTTTTGAACAGATGGAGAAGTAATTAAGTAAGTAAGATATAAGCATATATCATATTTACTTGGTCGAGCTCCAACCCAAGTTAGGCACAAGGCCATTTTTATGTGCTCTAAATTCCTGGGCTTTTTGCATTCAGTGTTGCCCTTCACCTAGATAAATTGCTCTCCTGAGTTCACGAGCCCCATCTGCCTGGGGCAGCTAAAGTTAAGTGCAATGGTTTTGACTGGGATTTGAACTGTAACCCTAAGCCCTCTGTTTACGACGACAGGGGCAGAGGGGAAATTGTTCTTCTGATCTTTCTGGGTGCCAGTCCTCTCCTGGTCACCGGTGATCACTGGCCGATCGTCTCTGTCATTAACCCCACACGTTGTATAAGCTGGTCGCTGGTCGGTTGTGGTCACTCTGATTTGCTGGGTTGTTACTCTCAGCTGCAATTAAACCTCTAGCACAAAGAACAAGGGCCGAACTCGTCTGTATAATTTTCTGGATATATTTTATATAAGAAAAGGTTATATATATTTTATAAAAAAAAAAACAGATTTATACAGATCTTGAAATGTTCTACAAGAAAAAGTAATTTAAAAACATAAAGAGTGTGTGAACAACGAGAATGTCAACAAAGAATTGTAACCCTTTTCCTTTACTACTTTCTTCCTTCCCTCTCATAGGGTTCAACAATTTTCTAGCAGTAATCTTAATTTCCTCTGGGGACTGTCTATCGTTATCTCTATATATACTTTATGTCCACAAATCATCATGGAAGGCATTGAGCTCCACACCTGTTCAGTTTGGTCAGAAACTGAAGCCAAAAAATAAAGATATACAATAAAAAATGGCATTTTGCTTGTTTATTTTAATATTTTTTAAGCTATAGATCTTTAGTGGCAGGCAAAATTTCTTCCCTTCAAGGATCTCCCTTGCTTCTCTTTTCTTTTTTTCTTTTCTCCCTCCTTAAGAAACCAGTACCAGTATTCTCTCGGGGCAATTACTTCAGTAAACTTGGGCTACTATGAGATAGTAATTAAGATCTTCACTTTCCTTTTCTTCTTTTTTTTTCTTTAATAGGACTTAGAGATTCTTTGGTCTCCTGGGCTCTGCTCTGGGCTGCCCCAGTCTCCAACCTCTGAAAATTTTCCAGTCTCTCTCTAATTTCTAATGCCCGCACTCTTTATATAGTGGTAAGTGGGGGGTGTAAGGGACAGTGGGACCCTGGATGGTCCAATCAACTACTCATAACTTTTGTCATCAGTAACTTTTAATAATTTCTAGTGTCTTCTGGCCGTTAGGCCCCGCCTCTAATTAATATTCATAATCCTTTAAACTTAATTCTAGGAATTAGGGCAGGATTGCTCATAACTCTAGGATCATCGGTCAATTCCTTACCTGTAGACAAATATCAAATTCCTAACCTAGATATATTGTTTTAAGGTTCAACAACGCAATGTTTTTCTAAGCACCTATCTATAGTTTCCCTTAAAAAAAAAAGTTTTTCCTTTATTGCTAGTAATGACTCATGCATTTTTTAGTGACCATCTAACCCAGATTTCGAACTTGATTTGAACCCTATCTATTCATTTTTCCTTAATGACTAAAAAATTTAATTTTTTGGCCACCTGAAGTTGCCCGGGATTCAATGCTAATATATATATACGAAAGACTATATGCCGTAGTTTACTAAAAAAAACAGTTCCGCTCTACATACTCTTCCCACGCATGAATTCGTAAATGGGGTAAGTTCTACTTCAAGTCCTTTTCCAACACACAGAGTTGTAATTGAACCAAATGGGGTGTTACTGTTTACTCTGCTATGCCACCAAAATTAATTACATTCTTTCAATTTCAATATTTGTTTTGTTTACTGTTAGTTGTTTTTTTGTATTGTTGTTGTGTACCAGTTTATGATTATCACATGTTGGTCCATGTGAGTGCGACTAGTGCTGTGCTTAGTTACATAGTAGCCCTGACACAGAATAGGCCTTGCGGCCCCTTTACCCTAAAAAAAAGGCAACTTGCACCCCACCCCCTCAACACAAATTAATCCATACACTGAAAGCTTCAATCAAAGACTATATATGCATATATATACAAATATATATATATTGAGAGAGAGCAGCGATGATGGAGCAGGGCAACGACGGTGGAGTATTGGTAAAAGCTCGGCCTTTGAAATCATATTACGCGAGTTCAAATCCCAGCCAAAACCATTACATTCACTTTAACTGCCGTGGGCAGTTAACTCAGGAGAGCAACTCAACTAGGTGAAGGGTTACACTGAATTCAAAAAGCCCAGGTATATGGAGCACGTAAAAATGGCCTTGTGCCTAACTTGGTTAGGTGCTCTGCTCTAATGCTCTACGAAGTAAATATGATATATTAAGAGAGAAAATCAAAGACTGACAGACAGAGAGATGGACTAATAGATGTATATTTCAACATATAAGTGTAATAATGATTTGGGATCTTTTCTAGAAGACCCCCCCCCGCCAAAAATAATACCCCCGCCACCCAATTACTCAAAAAAAGCAAAAGTAAAAGTGTCTTTTATTAACCCTAACCCCTAACTCTAACCCTAACCCACCTGAGACGAGAGCGACATTAGGTTCATTCTTGAGGTGACACTGACTCACTCAAAGTTAGTGAGAGTGTTATGGGAGTTACTTCCCCGTGGCGGGGGTATTTTCTTGGAATTCCGATTTTTTTATTAGTGGCGCAGGCGCAGAAAAGATCCATGATTTTCTAGTTAATCCTAATAATTAATTATTTTACTAATTTTTACATTACAAAAGATGAAGAAGCCATCGAGCCTTATGGTCCCTAGGGAGCTTGTTGCCCCCGATAATCTGAGTCTACATTTTTGATCCCTAGGGCCCTTAACACTCACTTGTCAGTCCTCCCAGCCACCTTTGGGCAGACACTGTGCACTGCAGGTGAAGAAAAACTAGTTGTTGCTACAGTCAGTAAGTGTGTGTGTTTGGTCCGTACTGTGTACTGACTACCGTATTGCTTGCTTGCTTGTACTTGCTGTCTGTGGAATAACTAAAATCTAATCATTTGTATTGTTACTAGATGGGAGCCTCCTCTGACTGCTGGAGGAGTGGCTGCTACTTCAATTCAAACAAAAACAAAACAAGGCATTATTTGTTAATGTTGGTTGTTGCGTTTTCTCTGATGACTAAGAAGAAAAAGAGAGAGGGGGGAGAGAGGATGCTGGATGATAAAGAAAAGAAGGGTTTAAGTTATTTATTGCCGCCTGCACCGCCTGCAATGAATGCTAAAATGCTGGCTGTTTTGTTTTGTTCCTACAATGTTTCTATTCAGTTTGTTGAAAAATTATAGGGTAAAGTGAAGTAAATTTTTAAGAAAGATTGAAACATCGAATAAACCCTATCATGACCACCGACACCAGAGAGCGGCAGCAGCAATCGTTATTTTTAGACAGACGGGGAAATATCGATCATCACCGATAACTCTAACGAATGCTATTTCAAAAGAGAGCCCACGCTCTCTCCTCTCATACACAAAGCCTCTTTGCGCAGAAGTTTTTTGATATGGTAAAAACGGCAACGTGTTCCTCGCTCTAAAAATAGATCTAAAGCAGTAAAGAAAGCAGAAAACTCCATCAACAACCACTCTCTCCATTGCACTTGTACTCAACAACACACCACCATTTTGTATACGTACGTGGACTAGAAAAAAAGAAAATACTGACGGGTGTGGACGGGACAGAGAAAGAGCGGGCAATTAAATCTTCTTTAAAAAAGAAATAAAAAGTTATTTTTTAACCTAGATTTTGGTAATTTATTTTTGCTTTTTATTTTTTTAATGGGGTTTAAAAAAAATCGTAAAATGATTCTTTTCAAATGCTATTGTTAATGTTCTTTTAGAAGAACTGGCAGTGGCTGGACATTATAATTAATAATAATTTCATAATAAGCCCCATTTAGTTTATAAATTTATTGAAAAGCAAAAAAGATATTTAAAATAAAAATAAAGAATAAAAAATACCGTTGACGGTGGTTGTTGGTTGTATGTGTGGAGTGTGGAGGCTTATGAATTTATTATTATCACACACACAACAACACTCGGGCAGAAATAACTCATCAACAGCCTGTTAAACACTAAAACAGCAGTGAGTGGAACGTATTACACACATCACATGTGTGACATCTTCTTTACGATTACACACATCACAAATCACCAGGTCCGTCATTCATTTCATTCACACACAGGTCATTTCCACGGTTTTATGAAAAAGTGAGCTCTCCTCCGTCCGTGGACTGTCGTGGGTTATAGCGGAGCAGATAAAATGCATTTTTAGGCCGAATCGTTCATTTTATGATACAAGCATCAAATTTGGCACAAG
>JAUZSX010326152.1:2500-11339 GCA_034780655.1 Idiosepius hallami | reverse complement strand
ATTCTACCACTCTCAGTAGGACACACTATCACCAACCTGAGCGATCTACTTTACACCTTATTCCGTGTGGCACTCTACGTGAGCCCCTCAACACTTATGATAACATAACTAACCACACTTTAAAAGATTATCTCTAAATTCATGAGAATTAAAGCTAAACCTATCAGGGATGTAAGCATGGTGCAATATGTTCACATGTTGTTACTAGGGCTGAGACAATATGCTTTTATTAAAGAATATTCTAGTTATTAGGTCTGTGTCAAAAATGTCATCTTATAAAATCATATTGCCACTGCCCTACTAATAACTACAGTATTAAAAGAAATGGTAAAATTACAAAATAGTCAAGTAACATGTAGGGATTTGAAAAGAATGTTTTTTTAATAAAAGCATATTGTCACAATCCTACTCATAACTACAGAATTAAAAGAAATAGTAAAATCACAAAAGTTATGACAAGAATATTCATTAATAAAACCATATTGCCACAGCCTTAGTTATAATTCAAGAAGAATAAGTGAAATTTGTTTATACTTTTACAATATGCTTATGATAACATAACTAACAAATCTTTAAATTAATTTTAATTAAGTCTAAAAGGTTAAACCTAGCAGGAGTGTAAGGATGGTGCAATATGTTCACATGTTATAACTTGAGATGTATTAAATTAAATTTCTTCATACTTGCGCAATTTGCTCATGATAAAGTAATTAATAACTCTTTAAAAAAATCATTTCTATGAGATTTAAAGTTAAATATTATGTTTATTAATCATACTTTTCTTTCTCTCCACTAAAACAAAAACCCAATTCTATCTTTGTCTTGATTTTTTTGCTGTGTATTTTTATCAGAAGATCTTCCCGTCCTTCAAAAACAGCCAAGTGAGCCTGCCTTATTCGTGTCCATTTTACGAAGAAAGGGATTTATATATCATTCAAGAAAGACAGAAATACATGAAGTCCATGTCCAAATGGCATTGCAATTTCTGTGGAAAAGACTTTTATGCCGAGAATTTTCTTGATAAACATTTTGAAAATCGGCATTCAGAATTTATTCGAAAGGTAAAACTTTGTTTTTCCAGTTTGACTTTTTTTAATTTGTTTCATTTAATGAATAAAAATTTTCTTTTTATTCAAAATATTAAAATATTGATAAAATGGTTAACAACAAATTTGTTTTCTTTTCACTGAATTTAATATGAATCTGATAGGCTGAATTTAAGATCTATTTTAATAAAGATGTGAATGTTACCATTTCATAATCTGTTGTTTCAACTTGTCTAAACTTATTGTTTACTGGATTTTTACATAATAAATCATATTCTTCAATGTTTATAACAAATAAAAAAAACTATCTTACCTGCCACGCGCAACATGCGTATAAACTTGTGCTTTTAAAGGTCTTATATTTATTGCGAAAGTTAAAAATGTTTTTTAATGTATTTATCGTAGCCTGTTAAAATTGTTTTAGGTTGAAGTTTTTATTTGCTTTGTATAATAGCCAAGGCTTAACTGACGCCTGTAGACTTGATTTATGAATAATTCCTTAGTTTTGGGGTAGAATTCTACTTTGTCTTTGATTCAGGACCAACTTATATTTGAAAATATACGTTAGTTACTTGTAGCATCACACAAAAAAAAATATCTACTCTTCTGACATGTATTAAGAATTAGAGGGACCACATAGCCAAAAGCTACAATACCATTCGATTATTACAACTACTTTTGAAATATGATAATATTTTATCTGATTTTCAAAAAAATTCTTTTTCTTTGTTCTAGGGAAATGATTCTGTGTGTTTAGCAGACTACTGTGATATATTCCGTTGTGAAATTGTGGGAGGCTTTGTTGAAGCTGACTATTGGGATATGGCATTATGTTTGGAAGATGATATGTATGAACTCCAGCAGAAATGTTTGGTAGGTTGCTATTCTTTTTTTTAAATAAGATAATCATTTTACTGTTGTCTTCATGAATTATTTGGTTGTCCCAAAAGTTGGAAGAAGCAGGTCTAGGATTCTTAATATATACTAAAAGTATTGTTCTGCTTTGCCCAGCGTCGGGGACTTGCCAATATATTTTTTTTCAAAAACACTTTGTGTTTGAAAATGAATTATTTTTTCTTAATTTTCATAAATGCTTTGTTCTTATTTATTTACTTGTTTATTTCTAATTCAAAAACAGTTCTTTGTATTTTCTCAGTGTTTAAAAAAAAATTTTTAAGCAAGAATAACCACTTATAAAATGAAATGATTTATACAGCCAAGTTGCATTGGAGACACCGATTCCCGTCAGATCACCAAAGTTAAGCAATATCGTGTCTGGTCAGTAAATAGATGGGTGATCATTTAAGAATACCAAGAACTGTATCGATACAATCAAGTGGCGTTGGAGACACCGATTCCTGTCAGATCACCAAAGTTAAGCAATATTGAGCTGGCCAGTAGTAAGATGGGTGACCATTTAAGAATAACAGTGTTCACAGTTCAATTTCATATTTTCTTCTGGAAATATAGCGCCTTTTTATAGGATATAAGATAAGATGTATATATTCTTCTTTAACCATTACATCTAGTTGTGCGTTGGGCAGCAAATTTATTTTTTTTGCTGTTTCTGTAGCATACTTATTTTATAAGAAAGTCATTAGCCCTATACTCAACCCCCAAATTGGAGGACCTCTTTTTTGGGCTTCTGAAATCAGTGTTGCCCTTCACCTAGATGAGATACTCTCCCGAGTTAATGAGCCCCATCTGCCCGAATGTATATATTAGGTTGTCCAAAATGTAAACAGTCCTGGTGGAGATCCGAACTGTGACTAATTTTTTCATGTCAGCTTACGAATGGTCTGCTTACGAATCATTTACGGTGTCATTTGGTCTGATCTGACCTGACATACTGCCACCCCTACGAAAGGTGCAGAATAGGCGGGGGGGAATTCACCACTGATGGCACAGGCCATACGTCGTCCAGCCTTAGTGAGCCATCGTTGGTCATAAGATATCATAGTTTGATCTCTATAGCATTGTCTATAACGACAGACGCCAACCATAACAATGAATGTAAACATTTTGAAATTTTACTTATTTTACAATTCATAACAAAAAAAAAAGAAACAAAAATTAATTCTTCAAAAATATGCCATTTTAATTTTTTTTTTAATTTTGCTGTAGGACTTGATAAAAGAATGTATTCCTTCATCCACACCTCATAATGCCTCAAGGCACATTCAAGGTAAAATGGTTTTCTTTTTTTAAGTCATTTATTTGCCATGAATGAAAAAAAAAATTAGAATTTTTAGATAGGCTTGATAATTTGTATATTTATTATACAGATAATATAGTCTTCAAATTTATATGAGTAAAGTTTAGCATCCTTGAGATGATTTGTATATTTATTATACAGACTGTAGTCCTCATTGTTATATTTGTTTAATTTACTTGGAAATTGAATTTTGGAAGAATTCTTAAGATGAGGCTTGATAATTTGTATATTTATTATGCAGACTATAATCCTCATATTTGATATTTGTTAAATTGGCAATAAATACTAAAAAGAAATAGTTTAAAATAATTACTTTTTTTAAACACTAAGGTGACCAAATAATAATGGATGGTAGCATATAGTTAAGTTTGTTAACAGGGTTCGTACAGACTTGAAAAGGCCTTGATTTTATTATTGTCTTGAAAAGATGGAAAATGCCTTGAATATGTTAGGAAAAAATTTGTGAATAAAAAAAAAAAAAATAAACTGACTAAGCTCAAAGAAAAGCTTGAAATTAAGCAAGAAAAACTTAGACTTTGTCAAAGACACTGAATGACATTGTGATATGTTGTGTTAAGTTAAAGCATTAGATAGTCAATCAGTTTTGTTGTGTTATACTGTAGGGAACTTTGTGTGAATAACTGTGTGACCTATAAACTATTAAAAAAAAGAGATGAATGAAAATGACTTGTCCTGTTGTCAGTAACTAAGATTTTTTTTTGATTACTAAATCGTTGTCTATGTATCAGATTTTGCCTTGAAAATTCTTAAAAATGGATATTGAAAATCTGTATGAACCCTGGTTAAATAGGGTTTTTTTAGACTTTGTTGGTTTTTTTTTTACTGAAATTGATTAATCTAATTGCAGATGTTTTTTCCAATGAAATTTGCTCGTTTCTTGATTGTCGAAGATATTGGCAAACTCCTTTCCCTGAGGTCAGTGATTGTTTTTACCGCCCTTTTTTTAAAAATTTTATTCATTTTATATTTTAAGTTATTTTTATCTTTATGGATTTTAATGTTTATTTTTGATTAAATAATTGCCAATTTTTCTATTTCTTCTTCTCTCTTTCTTACAATTTCTATTTAATCTCGTTCAACCAGAGATTTTGTATAAACGATATATATTACTGTCCTGAATAAAAATGGTTTTAACTTAGGATTAATAATTTTTGTGTTTGTTAAATTTTATTAAGTTATCCCAAAAGTGCGTAAAAACTTTGAAATTTTACTTTCCGAGTAATAACAAAAACAACCAAAACTATTCCTCAGAATAAAGACGATCATTTTTGAAGACCTTTCTGCCATCAATCTGCAAGCTTTCGGATCTGGTGAAAGTACCATGTAGCTGTCTTCAAAACAAAGAATTCTAGACATCCCTTCTTAAAATTTTGGAACAACTTAATACATGCATGTATTTAGCGTCCCAAAAGTTCATAAACTCTAATGGTCTTTATTTTGAGGAATAATTTTTTTTATTTTTGTAATTACTTGATGAGTCAAATTTTCAAAATGTTTATGATTTTTGAACAACGTAATAATTTCTGAAATTCAATAAAATTCTGGAGTGTATTGTTACAATAATTGTTCTTAATCTTTAAAAATGGATTTCTCTTTTTCTTTAGCATGGTACAATTGGAACGGCTGCCTACATTATTGTATCAGTGATCTTGATCTTCTTTCTTGTTCTCTATTATTGTATTGCTTATCACTACTTTTAGTAAGTATCTTCACATTTGTTTCTCCTTCTTATAGATTTAGTCCTTCTTCATTTCTATATTCACTCACTTCATACTGTTGCATTTTGTACTGGTTAATAGCCCAACCATGCTTGTAAAAAAAAAAAACAGTATATTTTTTCATTGAAATTCTATTTTTAATCAAAACGTTTCTTGTGTGTTTATCTCTTGTAGCACTGATTCATTCATTGACTATCAACCCGTGGAATATTCCAGAGGGGATCGTATGTACAGTAATCCTTCAGTAGCAACTTTGGGTATTCGTCATCGTTCAAACAGATATCCTCAATTCGCCAAATAATGCAAGTTATCCATTCTCTGAACTATTTTTCACGTGTTACTGTCCAAAAAGATTTTTAAAAAAACATATTTTAATCTTTCACCTAAATTATTTCTGACAAACTCACTTAATAATATTCAAGTTAAAAAAACAAAAAAATCCCTTCATCACCTCAATTCTCATTGTTCCCTGCATTACAAAATTAATCGTTTGTGATTTTAAATAAACCTCAAATTTTCCATTCATTAGGATTATTTTATGCTTTTTTAGTTAAAATGATTACTAAGCATTTATAAGCATTTCCCCTGTTGTTAGTTTTTTTCTTATTTTCAATAGAATAAAAAGAGAAATATTTCAAAGGATTTCAATGAAAATGTTAGTGAAATTTCAATTTTGTTTGGAAATAATTTATTAATGAAATGACATAGTAAATGAATTTTGATGTTTTGTTTTTTAAAGAAATATCTATGACCAGGGCTTTGTTTACTAGCCAAATAGAAAAGTTACTAGCCAAACCATTAAAAATGTTATTTCATTCTAATGTTATGAATAAATTAATAATTCAAAACTTGGTTACAGTTTGAGATAGTATAATCCTTTTCACTTTGAACTACTTTTTCTTCTGCACAAAAATTTGTTAAATTTCCTTAGACTTGTTTTAAACAGCCTTGTTTAAAAAATTAGAGTATTTTGTTCTGTTCCTATTTTCTATTGGATTAAATATTGTTTAAATAATTTGACTTTGCTCAGTTAATTTTAAAAAAAGTTTGAAAAAACATTCAGTATAGAAAAAGTGCAAGCGAAAGAAAAAGAGTTGCTAAAAGATAAAGGTTTTATTATTTTTAGTTGCCACTTGGAAAAATTACTCACTAATTTGAGTGCTTCACTTGCAATGTAGAACCTTGATTTTTGTTTGATGCTTTTTATTATTTACAAGTTTTTCTTCAAACATTTTTATTTAAAAATCCACTCTCTGGCAGATATTTATGATTTATTTACACTTTTCTAAAATACTTTTAATTCAATTAAAAACAAATTATATTTTAATATCCTTTCATATAAAACTCATATTTAAAAAGTATAACAACTATGTTTGTTGTTTTAGTTTAGAAATACATTTTATTGTAAATTCATATAGAAATCATTATAATCTAAGTAAAAAAATGTAAACCTGTTTAAACTTTAACTTATGAAATATCTTAAAAGTTAAGAATTATGGTAGTAATTAAAGTTTATTCTTCATTTTGAAATAATTTTTAAACTTAGATAAAATAAAATAATTTTTTTGATGTAGTTTATAGTGTACTTTTCTCTTACACCTTTTTGTGTATGTTTTTTTTTTTTGGGGGGGGGTTAAATGTTTTTCAGTTTTTTTAACAAAATATGTTGAGGACTCTAAAGAATTTGATGATAGAATCCTCAAACTGTTTTTGCCAAAAAAAAATGCACAAAAAAACACAAAAAGCCTTGTAAACTACAACCAAAAATATATAATTCTGTCTTCATCAATTATTATTCATTTTAGAAATGTTTATGAAATAGAAAATCCATTTTAAACTTGTGAAAATCACTTATCAATCTCATTAAAAAAAATTAACAGTTATCTGATTTTACTAAAATAGTACGATAAATGGGAATTAAAAAAAAATTTGGATTAATTTATTTGTAGACTATTGTTCTCATCCTTTATAGTTGTTGTTTCAGCCAATGTATCATCCAGCATTCGTCAGTTGAAAATATGGTGAAACAGCAAATATGAAAAGATTAGGATAATAGTACACAAAGAAATTAATACATAGCTTAAGAAGCCTCATCTCAAAGAATTCCCAAATAAATTAATACATAGATTAAAAAGCCTCATCTCAAAGAATTCCCAAATAAATTAATACATAGATTAAGAAGACTCATTTCAAAGAATTCCCAAATAAATAGAATAAAATTTGATACAGATCTGATTATGGAAGAAAAAAAAAGAAAAAGAAATTTTGTATAATCAAACCTTTGGGAGCCTGTGGCACAGTGGATGGCAGCATTGGGTCTATGGTTTCAGGTGAGTGTTGTCTGAATATAGCGGTTCCAATTCCTATCAAAAGCTAGGGGTTTTGTGAGTAAAAATGTGGCGCGACCCAACAACTATACAAGGCAATAGGATTACAAGACTCCCATATAATACCAACTTCATATTCAAAGATACAGGAATTCATATCGTGATCCGTATAAAAGTAAGTGTGTGGTGTGAAATAGTCCCGAAAGACCTCACGGCAGTCGACGTGGCTCAGTGGATAGGCAATCGGACTACGAAACCATACTACGCAGGTTCGAATCTACGTTGTTCCGTCTACGTTAATATGTCGACTAATACCCTTGGGAAAGGTATGAAGCCTATCTTCCCTCCAGATATGGGTTAAATAGTGCAAGACCTGAACGGTGGATGTGGCGGATGATGTCCATAATGACACAACGGCACTTAAGGCTGCAACAGAGGATGGGCCCCAGTTGTGGTTCTTTCTCCATGCCATTGGAAGCAGGTCTTCCTCTGCCAAGGGGCCGTATGGTGACTGCAGGTGCATCAGTCTCCCCACGTTAAAAGACATCACGCGCAGGCGTCTTCTCAAAAGGGTCCACAGGGACCAAAACGGAGGACAGTCATACTCGAACACGAGTGACCGCCGATGATGATGATAAAAGACCTCAATGGCACTGAAGGCGAATGAAGGCTGCAACAGAGGATGGCCTGCAGTCATTGTGATTCCCGATGCCTTTGGAACCAGGCTCTCCTTTGCCAAGGGCCCATGCAGTGGCTGCAGGTGCATCCAGTCTCCCCACGTTAAAAGACATTACATGTAGGCATCCTCCCGAAAAGGAACCCATCCTACAATCGGGTCTAGGAACAGCCTCTACAAAGTTGTGGTCTCTTCCAAACTACACTGAAAACTGTGGGTCTAAAGACTGAAAATTTGATATAAGGCGTCTTCAGACCATAAGCACACTTTTTAATTGGTTTGGGATCTGAAAATGGCTGCTAAGGGGTCAATTTGGAATTACAAAAACCAAAATGAACGGAAAATCAAGGATCAAAGCATTTTGACCTCTGAAATTTGCATAGCACGATGATATATTATTCTTTCTTAATATTATTTGCATAGCACGATGGTATATTATTCTTTCTTAATATTATAATATTATGTTGATAAATAAACCGGAGTAAAGGAGGACGAAATCAGGAGATCGTTTTAACATAGCCATCTTGGCTAAACCATTTTTATTTACTCAATGCTTAGAGGGACGGAAGTTGTTATCTTACTTTTTTTATTAAAGAGGGCTAGATTAGGGGAGATAACTCATAAGATTACACCTGACTTGGCAAAATTCAGTGCCGTCCGTAACCATCTGTGCCGTCGTGGCGTGCTTAGCCACTTAGCGGCCCCAAAACAGAATATGCCTTTTGCAGCCCCTTTTTACCCTAAAAAGGCAAATTGCACCCCCTCAACATACTGGAGCTGGAGCCTTCGATAGTGGGTACAATTGACAAAGAAGTGGTACAGCTTTGAGAGGAATC
>JAUZSX010326142.1:0-11339 GCA_034780655.1 Idiosepius hallami | reverse complement strand
TAATATATATATATATATATATATATATATATATATATATAAAATTATAGGTTACTTTTTATTTTATGTTTTGATTCAACTTATAGTTATCAATGATTTTTTTTCTTTATACCTATTTGGAAAAAAATATTTCCAGTTGCATAGAATTTTTTCCAAATAAGCATAAAGAGAAAAAATAGATTTAAAAATCTATGTAAACTTCTTTTACGAGTTTATTTTCCAGGATTATTTTTCTTGCAATTGTTGTATTTCTTAAGTTATTTTCCTTGATTTGACATTGTTTTAGTTAAATACATACTCTGTCCTTTGTGTCTAGAGTTTGGTGATTTTATTTTTATTTTTAGTTTCATTTTCAATTTTTTTTTTTTTTTTGGAATTGAGTAATTTTTTATCTTCATTTTATACTAAACTAATCTAGATAATTTTTTTTTTCTACGTTTTTTTTTCGAGTTTTTATTTGTTCATTGTTCTAGAAAAAAAATTTGTTCATTCTTGTCAACACACTTTGTATATTTCGAATTTTCTAGTTGCGTTTTTTAGAAGTAGTTTTTTTAAGTATTTTTTTTACTTTAGCGAATGAAACTAAAATTGCCTATTCAGCTCTGTATTATTCTGAATTATTGATGGTACTTTATTTTGTTTTTGTAGTAACCAAGATAAACATAAAACTGGATTTTACCTCCTTCTTTCTGTTGATGTGTAATTACTGCCTTATTTTGATATCTACTTTGTTTCATTTTTAGTTTAACCTTAGAGATTTATTTTAGAGATTTTTGTTTTTATTTTATCCATTCGTGATGTTAGTATTTAGTTCGTATTTGTTTTTTTTTTAGATTTCAAAGTTGTTGTTACTGTTGTTATGGTAGGAATTTTTATTTCTTTTTAACATATATATTTTTTGGGACATGCTCCTATTGTTGCCCCGCATTTGGAGGAAATTGGATGGCCTACAGAGTTAAAGAAAGCCATCAGAATCTCGGCTGGACATAGATCATGCAGAACGGAAATAGAATTGGAACGAACACGTCATGTTCGTCCTCGGCTTAAAGAATCCAAAGTGAGAAAAGATTTTTAAAAAAAAAGACATTTTATTCTTTGATCAGCTTTTGTTGTAGATTTTCTTGCTAACTCACGCACAAAACATCCTTGTGCAACTGTTGTAAAGCTGCTTGTAACCCTTCAGCATTCTACCGATGGACTGGCCAATAGACCGGAATATTTTACGAATATGGACTAAAATCGCTGCCAAGTAAAGGTCTATATCACTCAAGATTTTTCATTCTGTGACCAGGGCCGTGCTTAGGGCCCCTGCAGACCCTTCAATTGCGGGGCGAAAGGGCGCAAGTTCTCTAGGGCTGCAAGGCTTCTTGGATTCACATATCTTTCGTAATGCAAAAAATATCAAAATAATTAATTGTTATAATTGATTAGAATATAATTATTACACTTGAAATTTACATTTATCAATCCATCTCTCATTCTGTCTATCTCTCTTTCTAAAAATATTGGTATATGTATGTATATATAGTAGAAACCTCCAGTATGTTGATGGGGTGGAACTTGCCTTTTTAGTGTAAAGGATTACTTATTCAGGTTAATCCCCTTGGCAAAGGTACGACCCCAATACGAACTATTAGGACAAATTGTATTTCAAAACCATGTGATAACAAAAAATATGCAAAATATAAAGGATTATTCTCATCTTAAAATGAACAAAAGGTGCATTCTGCGACGGGGCCGCCATGTGACTAAGCACGGCACTGTCTGTGACCCACACCTACCACTGAACGAAAGAAAAAAACGCTTGAAAATGACATTGCTCCAATGAATCTCATACTATTTTTACCAAAGCACAGTTGTTGCAGATGTGTAGCAATTTAAGAAAAACAACACGATCTTAAATAAAAGCATAGCAGACAATATTTTAGCAGTAAATATAAAGCTGATTTGTAATAGGTCAGGTTAAGCGAAAAATCTAGCCAAATTCAATTTGTGAATTAAAATACGTGTTTTTTTTTCTTTGAACATCTTTAACTGTGAATTACTATATTGTTTTAAAGATGACTTCATCTTACAACAATCTGTTAATTAATTTATATTTTTTATAAAAATCTGTTTTCTAGCTAAAATGGCGTATGCAAAAGTATTAAGGGTTATATGCCTTTAATCAAAGAAAAAAAGGCAACAACTTGGTAGAGTAGATAAGTTAAAAGAAAAAATTCAGAAAAATTAGGTAAGGATTTTAGATTTGCGTTTTGATTGTTCTCGCTTCAGCCCAACTCGATTTGCCCAAACGACGGTTCTTTAACAACATCACGACCAACAACAAAGAAGCGTGAGTGTAAGCTTCATTAAAATGAAAAATCCTGGAATCAAAAAAGAAACTGTGAATGACTATCTAACACCATTCTCTACTATCGGTGATGACCAGATGTGCCACTTAAGCGTTCGTTCCACGACCTTTTTTTGGGGGGAGGAGGAGATATATAACTCATGATCACCCTTATCAAAAGGCTAATCTCTACAACTACTTCTCTTCTGTTTCATCGGAATCCTTAAGATGAAATATGATACATTTTTACAAGAATTATTCAGATCATTCTCCTTATGCTTATTGTTCCTTCTTTCACCTAGTTTAAAAACATATACTTCTCTTCTATTTTTCTTTTTTTTAAACAAAAGCATCAGTATTTGTAGAGAAAATAAATAGTTGCAATGGTCTCAATAAATGTTTACGATTAACACATCGTTCAAAACCGAAAAACAACTTTAAATCGATTTGTTAAACAATTATTTAGCTAATATTACCACGACAATAATGATTGCAAATAAAAGGAGCGTGAGCGCACATGCGTATGACTTTAATTTCATCCTTGCATTGTACTGAAGTGCGCAGTCTCGCGAGACGCACGCATGTGAGGAAAACGATAATTTAATAACGAATACAAAGAAAAAGATGATTTTTCAAATAAGAATTTAGAATAATGATAAATATGATGATAATGAAGATATTAATATAATTAAAAATCATAATGTTAAAAATAATAACAGTAAAAACCATATGTTTGAGTTTGTTGCAAGCAGCAATATCAAACGTTGTAAAATGTTATTTAAAATCATCAGGGTGAGGAAAAGAGATTAAGGGAAAATGTTCCAAAACAGAAAAAACATTTAACGAAATGT
Source organism: Idiosepius hallami (assembly GCA_034780655.1). Taxonomy (NCBI): domain Eukaryota; kingdom Metazoa; phylum Mollusca; class Cephalopoda; family Idiosepiidae; genus Idiosepius; species Idiosepius hallami. Next base: position 8,156 of record JAUZSX010326142.1, on the reverse strand, counting down.
GTGTAAAAAAAAAGTTGTAATAAAATAGGTGTGGAAATATTTTACCGGAAAATGACACTTTTATTTGTTTAAAAGGTGAAAGAAAATAACTCACATTTCTTCGTTATTATTTTCTTAGTATTTTAACTAAAGTTGTAATAAAAGCTCATCTTAACAAGGATAATTGATTCTCGTTTCTCTTTGTATCTGTCAAATACACGAGGTACGTTAAAAAAGCAATACCTCCATTTTTTTTGTATTCCACTCGTATGGATTATATATACTTGGTGAGCACCAACCCAAGTTTGGCATAAGGCCATTTTTACGTGCTCTTACCAGGGCTTTTCAAGTTCGGTGTTACCCTTCACCTAGATGAGCTGAAGGGTTATCACTCATTTTGATACCAGAACAGGCTCTACGTTACTTAACTTCTGTAATCTTACGATAACCTGTGTCTCTAAGGTGACTGAACAGTACTTTATCTTTCTATTGCAGATATTGGCAGTTTGAAACTAAGAAACCCATTGTCATGGGCCAGAAACAGAGATGGATCATTATATTCCTTCCTGTGGTAAAATTGAATCAATCAACACTCACCAGCACCTTTTGAAAGTTTACGAAGCTGGAGCTGTTGATGCTAGGATAGTTAGTAGATAAGTTTGTCGTATTCTAGACTGGCAACTGAGATGTGAGTGACAAGAGTGCTCTGAAAATTGGCCGCTTCGTTCATAGCTAAGGTGAAATGAGAATGGTCGTAACGGTGTAAAATAGAAGTTGGAAGCACAAAGTTTACTGATTTTAATGGTATAACTCCTGTCCTTGCAACTTTCTAGATATTTTTGTTAAAAGTTAGAAAAAAAATAAGAGTCGTTATATCGGGAGGAATCCTGGGAGATAGCTGTGTGTTTAGGGGATGAAAAACATTACTGAGTAAATTTATATATAGTCATCAGTGTGGTAAAAATTCACGGGCGATTTTGTTTGATTTTGAATATAGGTAAACATTCATATACTCTGTTGATGGTTTTGATACATAAAAACTTTATAGCATCGGTCTTATTTAAAAAGAGCATTGGAAGTGGGTTGCTTTTAAAAAAAATTATAAACACTACAGGTGCACACAAAGACACAGGTGGGCAAAGGAATTAAATGGAGGACTCTTTAACCAGTGTTTCTAAACTTTCCATAGATTATTACCATGTAAGTGTATTCAACGGAATAATTTGATTGTTTGAATTTAATTGATGAGTCAACATTGTTACCATTATTCAAATTCAACTTCCTTTCTCTTTCGTCTCACTTCAACTCTCATCTTTATCTCTGAGAAGAATGCGGGATTTTGACATGAAAATCTACATGAAATTTCCAGAGTTCAAGAAATACCCGTCGAGAAAAGTCGAGAATCACGTCGGCCAAAACCATGTAAAGATAACATTCAAGTGTAGAGAAAAAGGATTAATTTGGATTTGAACTCAGAAAATATGTCTCCTATCTCGAGTACTTGACGGTTACAATTAGGTTTTCCTTTTTCAAATGTCGATTTTGGATTAATGCATTTTCCGATACAATATGGCTTTTCTCTAAATAATATTATTAGGTCTATTTTTATTTGATTACCCGGGATAGTATAACGTCATATCAGTGTTTATTCTGTTTTGTTTTGTTGTTTTTTTTTTTCTTCGAAGATATACTAATCCGGGCAATATCAGTAATCGTACTTGCAATAAATTTGCATGCAAATATAACGTTGAGTCGAATTCGTTTATTATAATAGAATTTGCGATTATCATAATCGAATTATGAAAGGAATTTTTTTAACAATACATTTATTTCTAAGAATTTTAAAAATCAAATTTTAGTTTCATATTCGCTTCCTAACTTTTGAATAATTGCTTTCTCTGTTATTCTAAGCACCTGTTTCGCTTATCACTGTTTTGGATAAAGACATTCTAAAAAATTCTATAAAAAAAATCGATTCAACGAATGTATTCTTATCTCTTATCAAACAACAAACGAGAAATATCAGAAAACACTCCATATAAAGCCGTCAAATATGTTTACTAGTTATTATAATTCCATCCAGAACAATAAACCCACATATTGTCTTTTAATGCTAGAAAAACAGCGATCAAATTATGACGAATTTTTTAATAACACATCTTGTAAATGTATTCATCCTCTTGGATCAACTATTACAGATGCCAACTTTGTTTCCTAATTTAGAAAACTTAATACTGTAATGTAACATTATCGCTGGTACATTAAATAGTATTGGTGAGTAAAGTGTATAACATTAATAAATTATAAGTTATAAGCCTGTATTTCTTTGGTTTATGAAAATTTTGCTGACGTTTTGAAAAAAAATTGTTGAAAAAATGCAATTATTCATTTTTTTTATATTTTGAATTATTAATTCGAATTGTTTAAGTGAAGATATTTCAGTTATTGTCTACACAATTTCATTTAAGTTAAGGAAATATACATAGGATAGCCCATAGTAAGGTGTAGTTACTGAACGATCTCATTGTCTTTTAGACCTATCATTTACAGAGCACTGTTCTTGAAAATGCGTCACTAAGTTCATTATTTCTGGCCTAGTAGAATAATGTCGAACATTGAAATAGTGCATCTAAAATCTTTGCATTATAACAATTGACTGTCTATTTTCGAAATAAAATTCCCTTGTTCTCTTGTAAACTTATTCATACAAAGATTTTCCAATGATTCTATTTTATAGTTCTGAAAAAAGATATAAAAATATATTAATAGAAAAAAAGTTATTCAATTTTTAAAATCTAAAGTGACTTTTGGATCACCCTATATATATATATATGAGAGAGAGAGAGATAGAGAGATAGACAGAGAGAGAGAGAATGGAGAAGGAGACGGAGAGAGACAGGTAGTAAGACGTGATGGATCGAAGGTTAACTAGCTGGCACTGTCCGTAATGGTAGGCACTCTCTCTGGTTAATAAAATTTTCATATGGCACACAAAGTAATAAAAATAAGTGATTATCAATTTCATTTAAAAAATAAGACTTATTTCTTCCACTTCATTGCTGACATAAGCTGGATGAAGATATTTTTTTTTTGTCTCTCTTAAGTGAAAGAAGCCTTTAAGGGGAAGAGACACTGCGTGTACAACTAAATGATTATTGTACGTGATAAAGACTTGGTTGCACGGAAAGTGAAAATATATTGGGAATGTGATATACAAATGCAACGTTATCAGTTGGTGCGGTCAAAAGATAGCAAAAGTTTAAACAAAACTAAAAAGCTAACCTAATAGTTTCTATTCCAGCCTATACGTAACGTTTAATGGGCTTCATATGCTTCCAATTGATGAAATAAGATGAGTAAAACAAAAAAGCATGTTTCTCAAGGTCGAGAATAACGTTTAGAAAATGAACATGTTTTTAAACATCAGCGGATTTCTCGCATGTAACCTTTTTTATTCTTGCTAAAAATGGAGAGTATTGCATAGACGGAGCCAATAAAAACATTCTTCGTCTTAGGATGACTTCATCCATCAACCAAGGAGAGCCAGTTTTTAGCCCTTTTTCTACTTGTGTACATAATCCACCCCTAATCACCACGAAAAGTCACAGACTTGGATAGAAAAAACCACGACAATTTATATGAGCGATCAGTTGTGGAGATGTACGTCATGATTCGGAAGTCATGGTTAAACTTTTGCGAACACTTCTTTCAATTGAAATATTTTTACTGATTTTGTCCACTCAAGAATCTATTTTTCTTTTTACAATTTGTATGTTTATTATTTCTTTCAGTGCAGATTTTGAATGCTCAATCATAAAAACGTTTTTTTAAAAAAATGCAGCAGCTGCATCAAAAATAGTGATTGGATTTTCTTATTTTTGGTCATAGCTAAAAAAGTTACAGGAAAAACGACGGACTAGTGTCTATATATTGATATATTGATAAAGGAAACCTCATGATTTTTTACATAAAATAAAAAAAGTTCTTCTCGTGTTGTTGTAGAACCTATATTTTACAAGGACTAAAACACATAAGAAATAATGTTTGTTAAAAGTCAGACATATTGTTTTAGATGCTCCACTGCGCATTTTGGTCGCACGATTATCAAGGAAACAAAGACAAATATCATCTTTTGTTAGATTAAGTGTTTTATCTCTGTCGATTTTGAAAAAGGTTAAATCTTATCTAGTTATGGATCATTTCCCTTTCATAAAAACCTGTAAACATTCTTCCCAAACAGAGAGACTCGATGCCGAATAGTTACTTCATAGAGATGATGTAGATTGAACTGTTAACCTATCGCTATTACTTAGATTATAATAATAAGATCTTCAACCGGCGTGCATAAAATCCATCGAATAGATAACATAATTCTAATAATGTGTTCAATATTCAAAATAATAGATTTATCGAACTTAATTAGTGAAATCCCCTGTCGAAAATTGCTGGAGGCAAGATCGGGTTGCCACAATACATTGAGCCACAACAACCAATAAATGGATGATTAACATCAAACTTGTTTATTCCATATTCATACGACTCAATTTTACAGGATTCAATTATACAAATAATTTTTTTCTATCAAAAATTGCATAAGCGTTTGTGTTGATAAACTTCATAAAATTAAAACTAAAAATTAAACTTATTTTTTTGGTATGGCTCAAAATGACATCGGCACCTGACCAGTTTCAATTTGAACAGAGAAGTGGGCAGTTGGGTTGGAGATTTTAAACTATTGAGATGAGCTCAAGTGGATTTGTGGATATAATATGTATACATATGAGAAAAAAATAAATACGTGTTATGCCGACTCCGTAACGTTTCTGTTACGCCTTCCTCGAGCATATCTTACTATTTATTTCACTGTACCCATAAGATGTTTAAGATAGACAGTAGATCTTATAGTTTTGAAATAGCATGTTTATTATGTTAAGGTTTTTTTTTGTCAGAAATAAAGTTATTTTATGTTTTCTGGAAACAGAGAAAATATCTAATAAAACAATATAAATAATAATATTATGAATCTAAATAAATGAAAATGGGTTCGTTGGAGTGTAATGATACTTAATTACTTGATAAAGCATTGTAAACGAAGTTTTAAGAAAGATGTGATAGAGGTGGGGAACGTAAACGCAAGAGTTGTGCCAATCCTTGTTTGTTTTTGTCTTTTTTGCATTTCTTTTGTTGTTGTTGTTGTTGTTGTTGTTATGTTTTTTATTCTGAATATAAAACCCTAAAGCGAATCCTTCGCAAAATTCCTAGATCTTCCTTATTGGATCTCAATATCACAAATAGCTGTGACCATCCCAGATGGAGAACTATTCAGAAATCCATTTTTGTTACATCATAAAAAGAACCAAAAAAAAAAAAAAAACGGAAAAATAAAACGAAAAAAAAAAAATTAAACAACAAACAAATCGATGAGATTACGATATTGAATGATATCCCAATTGTAAAAATCAATTTAGAAAAAAAAAAGTTATATAAAATTAGAAACTAAGAAAGCAGAATCTCAAAAAAAAAAAAGAAAGAAAAAATAATAACAATAGAATAAAATAAAAAAAATATAAAATTGTATTGGAATTTTTCTGTGCATTTTCCCTTTATCGGAATAAATGGTCTCAAAGACATTTCCAAAGCCGGTTCTAACACAATGATTTTTCAAGAAAGAAAAGAAATCAATAAAAAATATACGTTTGCTATATTAGTTGAAGTATTTGTCACACTCACTTCAAACATATTAAGAGAACATAAAAAAAGACATAGCTGAAATATTAAGGGTTTACATTTTACACCACATGTTATCAAACTTTTTTTACCCCCGCTGCCTTCATCACAGGACGAAAATACCAGTGCACCCCTCTTTCAACGAACGCCGTATCGACGGCAAGTGTAGGAGTATATATGGTGGAAGTATGCAGGTACAAACGTCTATTTTCAGCGACTGGGAATGCTTAATCAAATTGTCCCGTTTTTCCAGCCTTTCTACCAACACTAATATCGCGTTTTACTGTAGCTGCTTTAAGGCCCCTTTCATAATTTTAATGCCCCCACATCCGACTACTTACTCGCCAATGCCCTCTTGAAATTTCATAAAACTTTCCGTGGGCGAAACCGCCTACTTCGAAAACCACTGTTTTACACAAACTTATTTTAATATTAGGTTACTTCATTTAATCTTGGACTTTAACCTCTCAAAAAGGTATAGATTTATTGATATAGCCAGTACATATTGTTTGAATAATAATATCAACAATAATAATAATGATAATGGTAATAATAATAATAATAATAATAATAATAATAAAACTAAATTTACCAAAATTTTTTGAGCATTTAAAATAAAGGGAAAAGTGACAGAGTGACAGACGCTGTGGATGTTGTTTGAGTAGTCTAGGCTCACATCACTTCCAACGTGGCTCTAGAAAAAATGAGACAGGAAGCTAAAGTAAAAGATATTCTGTCAGTTCAATCAGATTAACACATTTAGGTGAGGAACAGAACTAATTTCAAAACCAACAAGACTCAAACGGTGAGGCTAAATAGCATCAACAGTGGAAGGCAATTCATGGCGAGCACAAAGCTAGGTGGTCCACAGTTAACGGATACAACCAACATTATAGATGCTATCCCTCTCTCTTACACCCCTATATATATATATATATATGTGTGTGTGTGTTGTGTGTAAATCAGGCAGCCTCCACAATGTGTGTGCCTGTGTAAGAGAGAGTAAGATAGAGTGATGTAGAGAGAGAGAGAGGTGGAGAGACATTATCGCCATTTCGAAGATTAACATCATCTTTATGTTTAAAAACATGAACATATTGACTGCTAATTTGGATATCTGCTTATTTTGAGGAAATCATATAAAATGGTTCATGTAATTAACTGAATGCATAATCTTCCTTTTAGTGTAGGTATGATATTTACTTGGTGAGGACCCCCAAGTTTGGCACAGAGCAATTTTTATGTGCTCTTACGCGGGCTTTATATATTCGGTGTTACCCTTCACCTAGATGAACTGCTCTCCCAAGCTAACGAGCCCCATCTGCCCGAGGCTGCTAAAGTGAAAGTAATGGTTTTAAATGGGACTTGAACTGGTAATAGCACGTAAAAATGGCCTTGGGGGTGCTCACCACGTAAATATAATATTGCAAAACTGTAAGAAATTCTTATTTGCTGAAAGTACCATAAGAGAAACAAACTTTATTTACCAGGGATTATGTTTATAGAAAATGGATGAAAGCGTTCTAATATAGTACAGCTCTAATATTTTATCGTAGCTTAAAAAAAACAAATCGATCAATTACCAATATAACTATTAATTTTATATTCAGCTTTTACGGTTTGTCTGAAAATTCTTACACTCGCATGATCTTTTTAAACCATAGCTTCGCTAGCAATAGAAATAATGGAAGATCATCATGAGCTACTGAAATTGGTACCATTAATAATTCATTGAATATTTACTGGACTTTATCTCTCAGGTTCAGAACTGTGGGGATAGGAGGGGAAGGTCTGAGAATATCGCGGCTATTGCGTGGTTCTTGAGGCAAAATTGTGATTAGTTGTTTGAATAATGGACGATGGTATACCGACTATACATCATGTTAGAGGTATGTGCTACGAAAGCGAGGAACTTAGTGATAAAACTGAGTTATCAATAACACAAATAAAAGAACGAATAATTCATCACATAATTATAATATTCTAGACAAGAAAACAAAAGTCAGAAAATTTGACATCATCACATTTTTTTCCAAATATAGGAATTTCTTGATTTGCTTATATTTGATTAATGTGACCTGTTTCGCTTATTTTCTTTTTGTCTGTTTCATTATGCTTGAGAGGCAAATAAATTTGTGCGGTTAGTTTTCTAACGATATATCAAATTTAGCAATCATATTATTCAGGAAAGCTATTTCCTATACAAACTTTTTTTTATTCAAAAGCAGATTATTAGAGGTAAATAATGTGTAACAGAGAACAGAGTAAGGCTTAATGAAAAGAGAGTATGTTGCACGTGTCGTACAAGCGCATAACATGTTAGTTATTTGTACAAACAACCCTGAAATGGATTTCAAGGAGAGAAATTTGAGATAAATTCTCGAGTAATTTAAGAAATTTAATAAACTCCTTCTGTTGACAAAAGAAGATAAAGATTTTATATATATATA
>JAUZSX010326131.1:0-11340 GCA_034780655.1 Idiosepius hallami | reverse complement strand
CCTTGCTCAAAATTTCCAAAACTCTCTTATTCGTAGTATTCACATCTTAGCTTCTTTAATCTATTCCTCGGGAATATATTTTTATGATAAATATAAAGATTCATTTACATGTACGTGTTTTACTTTACATCTGGTACGGTGAGACAGTGCATAAAAGGAAAAATGTTAACCGCGGCCCGCAATCTAATTTCCTTGCCGAATGCAGTCCACGTCCCATAAAGTTTGGACAACCCTGATCAAGATTATTGCAATTTAATACAATTTTTTTAATCATTTTTCATTGAATGCTATTTGTTGCATTATTTTTGGTGTACTGAGACCATGTTTTCTTTCCTCCTTCTTTCCTATACTATGTGTATACTCGTTCAAGTTTGGTCAAGTCTATTTTACACAGGAACAAGCTAATTTTGGCCAATCGGAGAACAGAATGAAGACAACATTGTCTATAAAAATAATGAAACACAAGCTGACTTCCTGCCATAATTAGCCACTGCTGCTGACCTCCACTATCACCCACTTGGATTTAATCACCTAATGTTGGATATTAATATTGTTGGATAATTTACCATTGATTTCATCATGGACTTATTTACCTACTATTGGATTTATTGGGCTTTGATATACTCAAACAATTTAGTACTGGATTTATCTTGCCCCATTTTTACCAGGAATGATGGCACAAGATTTAACACTATTTTTTTAAATTATGTGTATTTCTTTAAATGTTACTTTTTTATTTCTTCAAGATATTCTGATAAAAGTTGGTTTCCTGGCATAATTTCCCCAGTCATTTAATGCTGAGAACAATCATTTCTTATAAATATCTTTCATAATGAAGATATTGAAAAAAAAAAATTAACCTCAAAGTTAGGGGGAAGATTTATTTATTTGCCAAGACTGTTTAGCCAATAAGTTTCAGATAATTAAGATACTTATATTCTTTATAATGACAAACATTTGTATATGTAATGCAAGGTTTTATACATCATAAACTGTTTTTTGTTTGGTATATCCCGAATTTACTCATGGCAATTTAAGGTTCATCTACTACTGATTCTTATGTAATAATAACTAATCTATACTATAGAGTGTTAGAATAACTCAGAAGTTAGCAGGCGAGCTATTCCATGCCATGATAGTCAACTTTTTATGCTCACCATAACATGAATGCTATTGATGTGGAAGATTTGTGGTTCCAATAGGATGGCGCCACATGCCGCATAGCCAATGCCACAATGGCTTTACTGAATGCAAAGTTCCGAGGTTGCATCCATGTTATTGGAACATCCTAATATATAATACAGATAGTTGTATGTTTATTTACTTATAATTTTTTTTATTGTGTCTCACTCTGAAGATTAAAGGCTGAAATAGTAAAATCGCAAAATAGTCAAGTAATGACAAGAATATCATTTTAATAAAAGCAAATTATCATGCCTGATAATAATCTGCTTCTTCCCTATATTTACTCGGGAATTTTTATAAATTATTTTCTTTCCTATATAATCAATATTTATAGAATTCATTTTTGGCTGGTTTCCTGAAAAAATTGTTTAGTGCTTTATTGTTATTTCTACTCGTATTTAATTGTTTTTGCTTGCCCTGTTTAAAGACGCTGGAATCTGGATAACTAAATTTTACACCATTTTTGTGTTACCCTCACCCAACACAACACCCAATAAAAATACATTCACGTGTTTTTTTTGGGAGGGGGTTGTCGTTTTTTTTACCGGAGGGGGGGGTTGTTTGGTTTGATTTGGACAGAAATAAGTTCTGACTGGCAACAATGAAAATAAGGGATGTTAATAAATTCCACCTTTCTTTCTTCCACCTACAGCATTTCATTCATTCTTCTTTTTGTACTTTCCTCTAAACAAGAAGAAGAAGAAGGAGCAATAATAGAGAGATAATTTTAATAAATGGAATTGATGGTTGGGACACTGGTTAGTAGGATTGTAATAATAGTAACAACAGTCAGTACAACAACACAACAACAGAACAACAGAACAACAAACACTCATAGTAAAGAAAAAATTGAATGTAAGTCACGAGCACCACACCACACCACACCCGCAACACACTACACTATCACACACACCAGTCAGTAACACAAACACACCATCACTCTACCTATCACAAAACACCACACACAACAAACCACTCCATCCAGATTATCAAAGTTAAGCAACATAGAGCCTGTTAAATACTAAATTGGGTGACTACTTAGGAATACCGTATGAGGCTAGTTGGCAGGTTGTGGTATGATCAGTTGAATGCATTAAGCATTCAAATTGAAAGAAAGACCTTCCCTCTCCCCAATCCCCTGCCTCACAACAACAGACTATGAAAACGTCCTCGGTTAGAGTTACCCTCTACGGTGGGGACTGGGTATCTCAGAATACTTTGAGATAATGAAAAAGACTATAACAACAGGAAGATTGATCCAAGGCTGAGTGGGTGATGAAAGCCGTTCCTGCTCAACAACAACAGCAACAAAACAACACCAGTCACTACCAGTCAGTAGTACTACAACCAAAACCACACATGCGCACGGCAAAACGGTCATTGCGACTACTGACAGACAGACTGGTTTCTCGGTGAAAAAGAGAGAGAGAGAGAGAGAGAGAGAGAGAGAGCTCCATCTTTTTTTAGACATGCAACATGAGAAAAATAAATCGGACTTAAGGTCTATTCTAATCTCAGGAACCAAACTATTGCTCAATTCTAAATGAATTTCATCAAGTTCAAACAGTCAGAGTAGAGTCGCAGAGTCGCACACAATGGGACCGACCGGGTACGGGCAAGACCCTAGGGTCTCGGTATGGGGCAAGAAGCACACGACAAGTGGTGTAGCCCTAAAAATGATTACTGGGTCGGGTGACAGGTGGCCGGATTAGACCTGGCCGATACTTGATCTATTTTTTTTTTAATTCTTATTTAGTGTTTAAAAAAAAAAAACAGTGTACTTTAAAAAAAACAAAAAAACATTACAAGTTGTAAAAGTATATATATATGATCTAGGTGAAGAAGAGCAACAAATGCAAAAAGCCTAGGTAGGGCATAAAAATGGCCTTGTGCCTAACTTGGGTTTGTGCTCGACCAAGTAAATATCACATATTTAAATGAACATTTAGTGTCAGTCGGTCAGTCCAATGACAATTAATAATGTCTAGTAAAGAGAAGACAACGGACGACCAAACAAACCAACTGCTAACAATAATTCAATTTTAATAAAACTGGCTTTCATTAAGAGAGCGTTTTCAGCGAACAACAATCGGTCGGTAGGTCGGTCGGTCAGTCAGTCACATGACTAGCCACACCTACATCAACTTCCATTATTTCATTTCAATGGATTTTTTGTTTATTGTTTTGAATTTCTTTTATGGAGACAACTTTTTTTGCCATTCGTAACTAATTGTTATTATACTGAGATCCTTTGTGCACTCATTCCATTTTCAAATGGAATTTCAATGGAAGTATGACAGGAAGAGGGAGAATTTACGAAGCTTTTTAAATCAAAATAAATACCAATCCGTACCGACCCTCCCCATTCTGGTTGAATAGAAATTACGTTAAAAGATAAAAGAAATAATCTAAATAAATTATGAGCACATGGAATGCACACACATGGGCAAGAACGTTTGTTTTTTCAGTTGAAATAGGAGGAGGATGCTGCTGCTGCTGAAATTAAATATAAACTAAATTATACGCATTTATTTACACCAAGTCGGCCGCCGTCACTCGTTCGTCCGCCGTCCGTCCATTTACCATTCACACCAATAAAGTGAGAACAACAATACCTAACTCCCACACAAATAATTTTTTTGCGGGGGATATTTAAACAGTAGTGGTGGTGGTGGGTGGTGAAGTAAGTGCCCTCGCTACGCTGGTGCTTAATTTAAAACATTAATAAATGTTCAATTTTTCAACTTTCATTAAATTCTAATTTCATTTTCTTCAGGCAGTTACTTCCTATTTTCACTCTCTAAATTTTTTCATTTGATCGGAAGACGACACGTACAATCACCACCAGACACACCAATCACAGGGAACCCGTTCGTTCTCTGCCTGCATTTATTGCGCAACCAACAACCTAAGTTAATATGCAAAAGGTTACTGTACTTTACTCTCTGTAAAATTTAAGTTGTTGTTGACAACAGTTAGTTCCAGTCCTTAAGATAAAACTAATTTATCACGAAAATACCAATGCCAAATATGAGTTTTAATATTCAACAATAAAACCGAAAAACTATATCAGATTTCGTGCTCGCACTCATCTTACCCCTGCCACAACCGAAGAAAGAAACAAAAAATACCAAACGTAACTAGTAGGAAGTTCAATGATAAAAATAAAAAGTCCCCTCCCCCAAAAAAAGAAAAGAACTAAAAAAAACCAAAACAAGTATACTTGTTTTTGGGACACTATGGCAAAAATGAAACGTAAACGCGAATAGAAGCCGATATTTTGGGGATTCGGTGTGCGGTCGGTTGGTGATCGTGCGTGCGCAAGAAGCGGTGCCGCCGGTGTGTGAGTGGTGTGGGTGTGACAGGACTGGACTAGGACTACTAGTCGGTGCGGTGTGGTTGTGGTTGACGGAGAGACAAATTAAAAATAAATGTTTAAAAACTATTACAAACCAATTTTTTAAAAACATTGTTAGTTTAATCATTGTAAATTAATCCTGTATTTTTTAGTTCCATGGCAGCCAGCGCGAACAGCCCATAGAGAGCGTCCTTAATTAATGGCCGGTTCCCTAACGCAATAAACGCATAACGCAGATAACTTAAGTAAATAATTTAAAAAAAATTATGTTGGTTTATCAATTTTTTTGCACAATTCAAAATTATTAATTATAAAACATAATAAAAAGAAAAGTAAATTAAAACTATTTTTTAAAATATTTTTAATTACAACATTTTTAAAGAATATTAAAAAAGAAAAGTAACTAAACCAAAACTATTTATTGATAATTTCTCATTTTCAAACTCTTCTTTACTTTAAATGTAATAGAATTTCATGAATAATAAATCTTTTATCGTGTAAACACATGTGTTGAAGTAATAAGCATGTGTGTTGTGTTTGGTTTTAGCCTTTGTAGACAGAGTCCAGCCGACGGTCATTAAACTGAGTCGGCCTGGCTGGCCTGAGGCGCGCGTTGGCCGCCATGCAGGAATAGGTGTAAAAGGTAAGGTGTAGGTGTAACCCTGACCAATTCTTTCACCAGTCCAACCACGCCCCTCCTTTTTTTATAGGGTCTTTCAAATAAATTGAAAGCGGATGTTCAATTTAAAAAGAATTAAATTCACCGTTAGTTCACTTTTCTTCTGACTATGGATAAAATCAAAAAGACAATCTGCTAAAAATTCCATAATCAACTTGCCCGGAAAAAATAATCCTTTCAACCCTATAAGACCGTAATATCGGCCTAAACCTAAGGCTAAAAAGACCTCGATATTTTGAACCAATGGTCCTTTAAAACTAGTCGTAGTTGGTAATTTTGCTATGCGCAAAGGATAAAGGCCGAAATATCGGTGTGGTGTCGGGTGTCGGTGTGTCTTCTTTTGCCTTAGATCGCCAAGCCAAGGCCGATATATTAGCTCTTAAATATTTAAACTTTACAGGGTTAAGAAAAATAGCGAATAAAATTAGAACCAGCCAGTCAGTGAGTCTTCAGTCATAGTCAGTCACTCCATTCCATTGCCAATTAAAGAAAAACTTGGTTCGGTTCAGTCTTTTTATTGCCTCTCTCGCCATTACTGGGCGTATAATTATTTTTAAAAACCGTTTTTATTTATTTGTTTATTCATTTATTTATTTAAGTTCCGTTTTCTCTCACACAAGTCACGCCACCAGTTACCACCAGAGAGCTCTCTTGTCAGGTCCTTTATAAAACACTTTTAACAATCAAATCAAAATTGGTGTAAGTTTTTCTTTGAAATAAAAGAAAGATCAAACTTTAAATTGTTGACTAAAAATACAGCTGGATACAATATTGGATGGATAAACTTCGTTACTCATTTCCAATTATTGCCATTAATTTCAATGCCTACAGCAACAACAACGGTGCAATTTAATTTAAACATCAATAAAACAAAGTATTAAAAAATGAATTAATATTTTAGTAATTTCTGAATTTTGAAGTAAATTAAAACTAATTTTGATTTATAAATTATTCATTTCGAAGAAAAGAGGGGGAATCCCTTTTTAAAACATATGGATAAAAATTCTACTTAAATTGAATTTATTTTTTTTAATTCCAAAAAGGAAATAGGGTGGGACCGCTAGCTTTAAAACACGATGGGGGTAAATAATATCGCAACACGCACAAACAGTACAAAAAAGTAAAAAGGTTCTCAAGAGTCAATTTTTGGTATCAGTTTCCAAAGCGTTTTTAAACATTTGTTTTTATATTTACTGCCTTATTAGTCATAAATCACATTTAAACCAAAACTTATTGCTTTTCAATAAAGTGAAAAAAAAATATTTCAAATAACATTCTAGTTTTTTTTTGTAGTAAACAAAAAAATCTCGTTTCGAGAAATTTTTATGTTGAATGAAGAACAAGCGCAGGCTCTGGCGGAGGAGGCTGGTAATGATTACTATTATAATTATTATTATTTATTATTATTTTCATAACAATATTGGAGTAACATTAACAATAACAAATGAACCAAAAAAACATTGCAACTGATATTAAGTCGTTCGTTTTTGTTTTCTTCAAGTTCAAGACGAGAAGGAATTTCATCTCGTAAAAATTGTTGCTACAATGTGGAATTTACTCTTATTCGAACTTTAATCGATATCGAACTGTAACCGATAATAATCGCTCTCTCTTTCTCTATATATCTATCCAGACATATTTGAATTGTTTCCAGATTTGATGCTCCTGGTGTCGTCCCTTTCCTCCCTCAAATCCTGTCTTTTAACAAGAAAATATAAACAGAAATAAAAATTGCGACACTTTTTTTAGTGTCACTTTTGTGGGAAACCTAGCCACAAATGACACTTTCTGAGAATTTCATTTAAAAAATAGGAAAAAAAACTTATTCTTAAAATTTTACCTACTTCAATTTTTGTTCTTGCTTTTTAGCAACAGACGGTTTTTTTTCCATTTCTTTCAGTGCAAAACTGCAACAAACTCAACTTTCAACTACAACGACTTACCGACGAAAATGTATTTTTTTTTATCAGAAAATAAAATATGGTTATATTTGAAATAAATTATTTAGTTTATTATTAACAGGGGCTGGGGCTAAGTTTTTTTAATATCTAAAATTTAATTACTTTGTAAATCTCCAAAAATGCCCTCGTCCAGGGGTTTTCGATGTTTTGTAAACTAATGTCGACCTTAAAAATGAGACATTTCATTACCTACTTTTAGTTTTTTCATGCTTTAAATTATTATAGTTGGGAATTTGATGATGCATTCATTCATTTCATATCCATGAAATGGGCTTTTTTCTCGAGAATTGAGGATTTGGGGAAAAAGTGTGGAGCAAGGTGAGGTTTTCTTTTCTAGCGGTCGGTCGGTATCGGTTGCTCTGCTCGCTCAACCCAAAGCAGTAAGTTCAACATTTCATGATGATTGCTCAATCTTCAATAAGTTAAAATTCTACTTTTTCTTTTGGACAATTAAATCTTTAAATAAACATTCCTCGAAAAAAAGAAATCGAAGTATTTTTCATTTATATTAAAGACAAGAAAAATAACTAAAAGCGGTATGTGTGGGGTAATTCTCAGGGTTTGGTATGTGTAAAGGTTTAAGATTCCTCCTACAAACATTCATACATTTGGGTGCATGCTCATGCATGTCATGTCATGTCATACTTATGGAAATGCAAATTACTGATTTTAATTTCACTACAAATTTACAGGTTTTGAATACATTTTTTTTCTTCTTTAAATCCATTATTAATTCATTTTTTAAAAAAAAAGAAAGAAAGGAGCGACAATGAATAATGTCAAAGACAAATAAATTAACAAGACATTAGTTGATTATTAGAAAAAAAAAACAGGAAAGTTTCTGACATTTTTGCCTTATATACTTAAACCAAAACAGAAATTTTCAAAGGTTTTAATTTTCTATATTAAATAAAGATAAAAAAAAATGAATGAATAATATTTTTTTCAAAAATTGTTTCTTTTTTTTGGCATATGCAAAAAAAAATCTAACCTAATCAAGTGATTTTGAATTGAACTGGAAAAGATATCCGCGAACCAACCATGTTTGATATTAAAAGTGAAGTAATAGGGGCCAGAAATTAAAGGCTTAATCAGTTTAATAATTGATTGGAAGAAAAAATAATAATATTAGCATTTAATGTTTTAACCTCATGGAGGGTGTCTTCTTTCTTTACCAACCAGGCTAACCGAACCCTCTCCGCTAAATTCTTACCGTTTGTGTTACGGTCTCTTTTAAAAAATAAAATTGATTTAATAATTATTTTCCTGCTTTATCCACTCGAAATAAGTTAAGAAAATAAAGAAAAATGACTTTACGGGAAATTTATTGGAGTTCGTGTAAATTACATTTATTTCTAACTTTCTGTCAGTCTATGAATAAATGAATGAATGAATAATAAATCAGTAATTAATTTTTTTTTCTCAGCTTAAGAAACACAAATCATTTTTGCTAATTTTCAATGTGTCATATTTTTGTTGCTTTTTTTTTCTTTCTTTTTTTTACGCACATACCTTTACAATACTTTTCTTCTTCACATTTTTAATTTTCAGTAAAAAATTAGATTTTGCTATTAAGAAAAAGAAATCAACATCTAGTTTTTATGTAAGAAAAAAAAAAATAGGATATAAATAATGAATTCAAACAAAATTGAAATAAATTCATATTCGTCATCACTATTTTTTTTTTTTCGATAAAAAAAATGCAATTATTAATGCCGATAAGTCTGTTTAAAAAGAATCGATCTTACCTTTCTCGTTATGGACGTTGTTGATAAAATCAAAACGTTCGTTATTTAATTATTTTTAGTTAGTTAATCTTGCTGTCTGTCCGTGAGATTTCAAAGAAAAGAGAGGTTAAAATTTATTATTTAACAAATCTTGTTACGCGTGTACAATTTCTCCTTATTCTTATTACTAATATTATTTACAGTATTATTATTATTATTATTATTCTAGTGGCGACGGCAACGGCGGCGGCCCTAACAGACTATCCACAATCCGTTTAAAACAAGTGATCTCATTGGTTGCTCTGATGGTGCCACGTGACCGTTGCTGCTACTACTGACGACATCTGGTGGTCGATGACTTTATAATAGCAACAACGTGTTTCGTCGCTGCTCGTTCATTCCTCACTATTGCCTTAACCTCTCTTTACGTACTTTACTTTCTCTTTAATTAATAATTTTAACACGTCAATAATCAGTAAATTGAAGCATTGGTAAAAGCTCGGGCTCTGGAATCGTAGTACGCGAGTTCAAATCCCAGACAAAACCACTGCATCTTAAAAATGGCCTCGCTCCAAACTTGGTTCTGCTGTTGTTGAGCAGGGACCTCATCACCCATTCGGCTCGGAGTTTTCCTGTAATTGTAGAGTTTTCGCAATCTCAGGTTACCCCGAGACTCCCAGTTCTCACCATAGGGGGTAACTCTACTTGAGGACGTTATTATACCCTCCTCCTGTCAGTTGGTGTGAGGTCTTACAATTCAAATGCGTAAATGCATTTGATTATTTTTTTCCTCTTAACTCGTTTGGCATCCGAGTCTTCCTGTAGTTGTAAAGTTCTGCTGCTGACTCACCAAGTAAAACCTTTTCCCGAAACTTCTGTTTACTAAACTTTTATGCGTTCCCACCTCGAAATTCAGAAATATAATTTCATTTTTTTGCACTGTCATAAAACATTTATTTGGAACCGAACTTGTTGACGTTTTTGTGGTGTTGAGTTCCGTCCGTCCCGTCACTTACACCCCAGTTTAAAGAGTAACTTGAGAGCTAAAAAGACGGCGTTGTTGTTTCTTGAGTGGGTGGCCGCGATGGCGTGACATTTGTTTCCAATATTTTTTTTTTCAAGATACGTCTAGATATTAAGGAAGTTGGGTCATAATAAAACTGAAGATTTTGTAAATTTCACTGTCTCAGTTTTTTAAGCTTTAAAATTCGCGTGTTTTATTTTTGTGTAAAGAAAGCACACACACACAAACAAAAAGCAGCCAGTTCCAGTCAAACTGCTTTTTGTTTCTCGTTTTGTGAAAAAGTTCTTATTTGCTAACATTTTAATATTCGATAAATATTATTTCTCCCGAGTAAGATTATGCAAAAGTATTTCTATTTGGGGAGAAGATTAAGAAGGCAGTGAAAAATGCACACAGACGTCTTTCTTTTACGAAGCGTAAAAAAAGCGAGACGTACGAAATTTACGAAAAAGAGTGAGTAAATAATACGAAAAAAAAAAACTGAGTGCCTGTATTCTTGAAGAATTAAAGTAAAGAAATCGGTTTGTGCTTCCTTTAGTTGCGTTATCTCTTAAAAATGGAGTGGATATAATTTAGGGACTAAGTCGGATCTTCTAGCTTGCTTTTTTGTGGGCACCCTTTCTTTGCGAGCTAGGTCTTTGGTAAGATGAATTCAATAAAATTGGTACAATTACTGATTATTTTTATTTCAAAACTTCACGCCAACAGAATCTGAACTCTCGCTGTCTCTGTCTGTCTCTCTCTCTCTTTCATAACATGTTTAATTTTTTTAGGTTGAATAAAATACAAATTCTTAGAATTGTTGAATGAAAATCGAAACACGTCGAATTAGAAATTCTTCCATCAATTGAAGTTTTTTCAGTAATTAAAAAAAATACTTCATAATAGACAAGCAGTTAGTCAGACCAGCAGCAGGCAGCACGCACGAACGACTCACTTTTGGGTTTCAGCGCCTCGCCCTGCGGTCCAGATTTTTGAATGACTGGTCCCGGTCTTTTAAGAAAGCTAACACACAAATCCAAACACAACACAAAGACAGTAAACACACAGTAATACTTATCTCAGAACTTCTTTCCTGAATAAAATTTGTTTGTGTTTTACGGCATATTAACCTTTGTAGGTCATTTAATGCCAAGAACAATCATTTTATGTATACACACGTTGTTTAACACAATCTTTGCTATTTAACCCATAGCTGGAGAGAATGTGGCCTGGATAAAGTGCACACACACACACATATATATATATGTATATATAATTATTATTCAAAGTAATAAGGTTGCTTAAAATTATAGTTAGAGTGCTCAATATCAGTGATAGAGCGTGTATACTATTTAAGTGTCACATGGAGTCAACGGGGATCGACAACTGTCAGTTTCTCGCTATGCGTTCGTCAGGTACCTGAC
>JAUZSX010326109.1:0-7500 GCA_034780655.1 Idiosepius hallami | reverse complement strand
TGAGTGATCCGCATGTTCTTGTATAGGATCAAGCTTCGGAGGATCAGCAGGTTGCCGACAAAGCCAACCAGACCGATCACAGAAATCAGGGAATTAAGGAGTAGTTTATCTGTGTCTGGAAGCATTTTGTTGTTGTTGTTATGGTCTTCAAGGATCTAAAGATCATTCATACCATTCTGAAAAGAGAAAAAAGGAAAAAGAATTAGTTTATACCAAAAATTAATTTTCTATGATAATACATGGTTCCATTAAGGTATTAAAAAGATAACATTTCCAATTCAAATGAATAATGATATTTATTCTAAAAAAATTAACAGTTTTATGTGTAAAAAAGCTTGATTCCATTGGAGAAGGTATTAAAAGATTAGAACCCTTGCATTTCCAATGAATAATGATATTAATTAAAAAAAATAACACCTTTTTAAAATTTGTGTAAAAAAGCTTGATTCCATTGGAGAAGGTATGAAAAAATTAGAACCCTTGAATTTCCAATGAATAAAAGACTTGGTTCCAATGGAGAAGATATTAAAAGATAGGAGCACTTGTAATCTTAAATAATATTCATCAAAACCAAATTTAGTGTTTTGGCATTTTTATTTGACTAAAAATAATTTTTTGTTGGGGTAAAATTTAAAGTATAAAGCAAAAACTCATAATGAAAGAAAAAAGAATGTCCCGTAATAATAGAAAAATAGTGTAAATAGTAAACATTCAAGGAGGCATATCAAGTATTTTTTTATTATTATTATAATACGATTGAATGGTTCTTTCATCAGATCCGAAAGCTTGCAGACCGATGGCAGAAAACTCTTGGAATATGATGGTCTTTGTTTTGAGGAATAATTTTTGTTGTTTTTGTTATTACTTGGCAAGTAAAATTTCAAAGGGTTTACAAACTTTTGGGACAACCTATTATAAAGCAAAAATTCTATACAATAGAAAAAGGGAAAATAGTCCAAATTGCTAATATCAGTTTCAAAAGGGTAAATATATATTTACTTGATAAACAGCACCAGCCAAGTTTGGCACAAGGCTATTTTTTAAAGGTGAATGCAATGTTTTAGATTGGGATTTGAACTCGCGTACTATGATTCCAGCGCCAGGGCTTTTACCAATGCTTCAACTTTGCTGCCCAAGTCCAAGACAAAAAGTCAAGTAGTAGTAGTAGTAGTAGTAACAATAATCCAAAAAGTTACATTTATGAAGAGCATAATGTCTAACCAAAGAGATGTAACTAAGAAAAATAAATAAAAATTTATCTAAATTAAAAGGCATTAAATTTTTTCTGATTTTATAAAAAAGAACCTTATTTGAGGGGTTGTTTTTTTTTTTTTTTTTTTTTTTTAAGAAATATGTCTAAGTAACGATTTTCCCCTTTTTTAAAAACCCCCCAAAAAGAATAATGCACCAAAAGTTGTGTAAATACCTATTAAGTATTCATACGAAAAATTAGATCTGAATCTATAAAATTTTTGGGTTTTTTTTTTTAGCTTTTGGCATGAAGAATTTTAAATAAAAGAATATTGAAACACCCTCGATTTTTGCCAGATTTGGCCTAGATATTAATGTGAAAACCAAACAATTTCAGTATTGGTTATTTCATTTAGCTTAATATAAAAATGGATAATAAACTTGAAAATATTAATTATTTAATAGATCTTATTTCCTTTTTGTTAAATTTCAGCTTTAATTTTATGGATAAATGTATTTAAAGTTAGAAATATTATGACTAAAATCACTAAAAATTATGACGTCTTTAAATTGGATTCTTGAAATGAATACAAAATTTTAGAAGAAAAAAAACATTTTATGGGATATTTTGCAACTCTCCTTGGATTCATTTTATAGTTCCAAAATCAACAAGATAAGGAAGGAAGGAAAGGAAAGAAAAATAAAGGAAAGAAGGAAAGGAAGGAAGAAAAAGAAAGGAAGGAAAGAAAGAAAGAAAAAGAAAGGAAGGAAGGAAAGAAAGAAAGAAAAATAAAGGAAGGAAAGAAAGAAAGAAAAATAAAGGAAGGAAAGAAAGAAAGAAAAATAAAGGAAGGAAAGAAAGAAAAAGAAAGGAAGGAAGGAAAGAAAGAAAAAGGAAGGAAGGAAAGAAAGAAAAAAGAAAGGAAGGAAGGAAAGAAAAAGAAAGGAAGGAAGGAAAGAAAGAAAAAGAAAGGATGGAAAGAAAGAAAGAAAGAAAAAGAAAGGAAGGAAAGAAAGAAAAAGAAAGGATGGAAAGAAAGAATAAAAAGGAAAGAAAGAAAAAGAAAGGAAGGAAAGAAAGAAAGAAAGAAAAGGGAGGAAAGATTCAGTTTTATTGATTCATTCTTCTTGAAGAGGTAGCCATAGCCAAAGAAAATATCTATTATCTAAAGAAATCATACAAGACCCATTTATTGAAAACTTCTTGTTTGGGCAATAAATTCTTTGGAGTTTTTTTTGTTTTTTTTAATAAACAGAAAGAAAAATCTTTTTCTATTGACTCAATTTTTGTCAAAAAAAAAATCTTTATATATAAAAAAATATTTTGAGATCTGTGTTAGGTATGTTGACTTAATATTGAAGGAGTAGATTTATAGCCAGGAGCACAAGCAATAAACCACTTGGAAGCAAGGAGATAATCTAACAGAGCTTTCTGGATTGGATACTGACAATGACTGAACCGTACTTAGGGCTCCCACAAACCCCGCAACTGCGGTGGGGGGGAAGAAGCTCCCTAGGGGTCGCAAGTTGCTTGATACGATGATATTCACAAGCTGGACTATTATTTTTTTTTCTTTTTATAAAATCTTTTATTTAACTGAGAATTTGGGGCTTTTTGTCATCTACAAAACTTTTTTCCCCATTATATCAAATCAAATTTACAAGCAGTTTAATATTGATTTAAACTTGTGAAAAAGAAAATATCACTCACATCAATTGATTAGTGGTTTCATAATATCAAATCAAATTTACAACCAATTCACTTTGAGAAAACTTCCAGTAACAACATGAAGGTTTTAAGTTTGAACACCTGGAGAAGACCCAAGGGTTCATGGTCAAGGTACCAATGATAAGGATGAAAAACAGTCCAAAAATCGATGTACCAACTATCACGCCTCATCTCAAGGATTTCGAAAGTAGCAATGATGAGGATAAGAACAACAGTCCAGCAAATAGATGTAAAAATTATCAGTCCTCATCTTAAGGATAGTGTTGTAGCAATGATAAAAATGAGGGCAACAATTCAAACCCAAGCAATAGATATACAAAAGTCCAACTTCAAGGATTGTGAAAGTAACAATGATAAAGGTGAGAATAACAGACCCAAAATAGATCTATAAACTATCAAGCCTCTTCTCAAGGATTGTGATAAAATGACCTGAAAAGTTGATATGTCATAAAAAGACAAAACCAACCAGCTAAAAAATGATGTTTATCAACATAATGATTGTTGTTAGTATTAAATGACCAAAAGGATTGATATGCTTTAAAAACAAAACAACCACAGTTATGATATTTACTTGGTGAGCACCCCCAAGTTTGGCACAAGGCCATTTTTACGTGCTCTTACCCGGGCTTTATATATTCGGTGTTACCCTCCACCTAAATGAACTGCTCTCCCGAGCTAACGAGCCCCATCTGCCCGAGGCTGCTAAAGTGAAAGTAAAGGTTTTGACTGCGATTTGAACTCGCGTAACACGATCTCACAGCCCGAGCTCCTCCCAATACTCCACCGTCGCTGTAGATATAAATATATATTTAGGCAGCAAGTCATTATCTATACAAGTTCCATTTAAAATCATCATCATCTGTAGTCAAATGTTTTTGTTTATTTCTTTTAATTTTATGAATGTTCTTTAGCTCTCATAGCTTAGTTGGTCGGGTATCAGAATTTTATGATAAAAAAACAATAATGATTCAATTTCCCCCCCCCCGTGCAGGCTCAGGATTTTTTGCTTTTTAACTGAGTATGACATCACATATACAGATAACAAATAATTAATTAAACAAACAAACAAACAAACAAATACATCAGTTGTTGTTTTGAGAGAGACACAATAAGTTTTGTTTCTTATTTTATTTTAAACCAAATTTTCTTTTCTAATATTTATATAACCTATTTATTACTTACTTATTAAACAATACATCAATTTTTTTTAAACTTACTGATATGCTGCAGTTGTCTCTACAATCTTTGAAAGGGATGTATTATCTACCTATAACAATAAAATTAACAGCATACTTACTTATGTGTGTATTTATTTCTAAGAAACAATTTCATGTTCTAAATATCCAATTTCTATCAAGATAGAGAATCACAATTAGATCTCCAATTCAGTAATAAATTAGTTCAGTTTAGTTCTTTCTAAGTTAGTGCCTATCTTCAATATTCAACGTATTGATTCGCAAATTCAAAGCCAACAGTTTTTGACAGTTGGCTTCATGAAATATTGCTCTTCATAATGGACTTCTTCATTTTTTTTTTTCACACAATGGACGGCCTCCGATAGGCTCCTTGGACAACCAATTAAGAAAAAGGAAATGAACGATTACAAACCTCTTGGCTGCACTTTCTGTACCCAGTATTTGGCTAATATTATATTTACTGGTGAGCACCAACCCAAGTTTGGTACAAGGCCATTTTACGTGCAAACAAAAATAAAAATGACGTTAAATAAATAGACAAAACTCTCCCTAAAACCTATGAGACCTATAAATGGTTGATAGGTAGTTAAACCCTAACAAAACAAACCAAATGGTTGAGTGCTTTCAAGAAATAAAGAAAAGTGGTGATAATAATATCATATTTACTTCGTGAGCACCAACCCAAGTTTGGCATAAGGCCATTTTACATGCTCTTCCCCGGGCTTTTTAAATTCAGTGTTAGCCTTCACCTAGATGAGCTGCTCTCCTGAGTTAACGAGCCCCATCTGCCCAAGGCTGCTAAAGGTGAATGCAATGATTTTGACTGGGATTTGCACTCTCGTAATATGATACCAGAGCCCAAGCTTTTACCAATGCTCCACCGTCGCTGCCCAGTATTTGGCTAATATGTGTATCAAGAAGTCCAGAATAACTGAAATTAATGCTGGGCTGAAGCAAAAAGACTTTGCCTAATATATTGCAATTACTTTCAAATACAAACCTGGAGAGATGCATGGTCATTGTTAATTGGATTGTCAGGGCTTTATATTACAAATAAATATTAATTCACTAGAAGAAATGCTGTTGATTTTTATTAGGTTTTATGGCAAATCCCTTTAGAAACAACTCGGAAAGAAGTCCACTCCAAAAGCAACTACAAAGGATTAGTTTTTATTTCATTTGGTTGCATGTTCAAGCCTCTGGTGGAATATTCTTGAATATTTACAATAATCACTCAGTAATTTTCCTAATTATGAGTAAAATATTAAAGCCAGTAAAATTGTCTGGCTGAAGACTTAAGGTGTCACAAACAACTGTATTTGGACAGTTTTTTTTTTCTTTCATCCTCTACCACTGGCATGCTATATCAAATATATGCTTCACACTGCTGTTGATGTTATATATTTTATTGAAACCGCAACACTTTACACCAAAACACCTTACCAGTGTTAAACTGCATCACCACAACAACACAAATACAAAAAATAATGTTATAAATATAGTTAATATGATAGAATTTCTGTGCATTGACTGAGAGAATTATTAAAAGTGAGCAACAATGTATTATGGTGTTGTTTTCAAATCAACTAAAGAACAGGCTAAAGAATTGCAACACCATTTGGGCGGTATTACCCCAAAATATTTTCTCTCAAAATTTGTTCCCATAAGAAAAAGATAAGTCTCTATAGAAAATTTATCCTCTCTCTCTAAAAAAAAAAATGATTTTCTCTGATACTTATCTTTTTGATAATTTGATTGTTTATTTTTCCAAAATATATCGTTTTTAGTTCACTAAAAAAAATATTGTTAAAAAAAATTGTTTCACTTTCTTTACTCATTATATTTAACATTTATATTGCTTGTACTTTTTTCCTTTTTCAAAATAAAAAAAGTCATTAAAAAAAAGGGTTTATTTGTGAAATATATTGTGTAGATCAATTTTTATGCGGACTGTTGTTGTCTGAAAATTGATAAAAATCTTTTCTTTTGGAGAGAAAATATTTGACGGTCACACCACCTGCATGGTGTTTATTTTTTTGGCCTGTTCTTATTGGCACCACAATACATTCTTGTCTAATAGTAAAATTATTATTAGTTTTTATATTATTAATTATTTAATTAGGATTGTTATCAATCAATTTCTTTTTATCTACTCATGGAATTATTACTAGTTTATAATTATTATTAGTGTTTATATTATTAGTATGATATTCATTATTCAATTTCTGTTGTGTTTATATTATTAATAATATAATCATGATTATTATAATTCAAATTATTCAATCTACTCATAGAATTATTATAAGTGTAATTATTAACATTGTTTTTATAATTTATTTCATAATTAGGATTATTATCATAATTATTAACTTTCTGAATCTTTTCTTCACAACACCAGCACCAAGAAAACGTTTATTCCAGACCAAAAGAAGTAAGGAGTTTTTAAGTGTCATTTAACTCATAGTTCCTTTTCTGCTACCAACCCTCAGACCAAACATGAGCATGCGTAGTGACAACTACAAATTAAAGGTCATGCACAAAGACAGCTAAATACAAAATAATAGAGAGCAAAATCCCTGAAATCTGAACTTCACGAAAGTCTGATCATAAAAGTAAATTGAAATGACCCATTCTACATAAACCATGTGTAGTAGCATCAGTCAAAAGCAAGTGATAAGAACTAATTTTAATTGAACAATTTTTCCAGGAATATCTTCAGAATCAAATTCCAAATACACCTGTCCCATCAAATACATTGTATTTCTACATTAACCATATGTTTATTAGGATTAATCTCTAATCCCTAATGATCTTGTCTCCTTTCAAAAAAGGATATAATTTTGGAAATGATAAGCTTTCATTTTATGCTGGATGACAATCTCTTTGCTAACAAGATATTCATGGGCAGAGCATTTTTTCTTGTCAAAATCATAAATCTACTGCTATTTTTTTATCTTGTCTATCATGAATAAATCTGGAACTAGCAAGAAATCTTTTGAGTTTTGCAACCATCTTAATATATTTTTTAAGCAAGAATATTAAAGGAAGATTAATAGATTATAGTTCTTCTGAAGTATCATATAATATATAATAAATAAATAATTTTTTTTAAAAGGCTTAAATGATGCATAGAATTTGTTATTATATTTTTTTATTTGTAATATTTCGAGGATATTACCTCATTTTCAAACATTCCCCCACGCTGAAAAAAAAGGAAACAGCAAAGTTGAACGGAGACATTGAGGGACCAGCAAAGTAAAGCTATGAGAATCTGAATTGCTTTTGCTGTTATTCTTATTGTTTAGTTGCCTTAACCATTAATCACCTCAGGCAGATGGGGCTCATTAACTAGGGAGAGCATCTCATCTAGGTGAAGGGTATCAC
>JAUZSX010326098.1:0-11343 GCA_034780655.1 Idiosepius hallami | reverse complement strand
TTCTCTACTAAATTCACTTCTAATGCTTTTCTCTACTAAATTCACTTCTAATGCTTTTCTCTACTAAATTCACTTCTCATGCTTTTCTCTACTAAATTCACTTCTAATGCTTTAGTAAAACAAGTAAACTAGGTAGAGCCAATTAAAACGGTTTTTAGCATTGAATGACCTTATAATGGTTGATATGCCAGTTAATTAAATAAATCAATCGAACAGGTCATTAACAGAGTTTTCTGTCTTTTATCGACTTCTGGAAGAGAAAATTCACCTTACTCCTTTGGACCCTAAGAGGCCGATATATCAGCCCTGATAACATAAGGCAAAAGAAGACACGCCAATATTTTGGCTTTAAAAATAACGACCCTGAGTGACTACTTGGTAATTTTGATAACTCGGGGTTCAAAGGATTAAGTTGCAATCCATTTTGTTCTATGACAATCAAAGACTGAATCATAAGGCAAATGACAGGGGGAGGGGGGCTGGTTAATGGATGAACTAAGAAAAGGGAGACGAAAGAAAGAAAGAAGGAATGAAGAAAGGAAAAGAAAGAAAGAAAAGAAAGAAAGAGATTAAGGGGTTGGAAGGGTTAATTTTTAACCCTGGAAAAGAAGTAGCTGACCGGGAAAGCTTATTGGGCTTCTTTCTTTCTTTTTCTCTTTCTTTCTTTCTTCTTTCTTTCTTTCTTCCTTCCTTTCTTCATTCTTTCTTTCTTTCTTTTCCCTTTTCTTAGCAAAAAAAAAGGTTAATATCTTGTAACTTCAAATCAGCTCTACCCTGCCACACGGCATTATCTTTAGTCCTCATCCTGGATAATCGAGTTGTCAATAAAGCACTCACTCTGCCAGCGTCTGATGGTATTTCATAGACTCTCAGGGACAATAATTCCTCTCTAACACTCCAGAATCTTTGACTTCATTCCATCAAAGACTCTAATCGGTGCCTTCCCAAGTCTTTTTTGGCACTTCCAGCCAGCACCGCCGTCGGTGACCACAAACTTTACTCTACGATCAACCAATTTTTCTTTTTCATCGATTTTTTTCCCGTTTTGTTGGTTTCAGTTTCCATGCTCCAACAGTTCCCTGTTTTTTTTTTTTTTTTTTTTTTTTTAGCAGTCTTCATAAGTACAGTATTCTGCAGAAAATGTTTCTTTTTGGGAGTCTTTTTTAAAGCGTCTTTTCAGATGGTCCCTAGAGCACTTAACTTGTATTGTTGTAGTTTTCATCTTTCGCATCTTTTTTTTTTTTTAACTCCTTGGGGGTTTTTTTTATAATATTTTCTGCTTGTTTTCATTTTGTTCTTTTTTGGAGGAACAATTTTTGTGGTTTTTGTTATTAGTTAGAGAGTAAAATTTCAAGGTCCTTATGAACTTCTGGGACAGCCTAATAATATATGTAAATTAATTTGAAATTTCTCAGAGAGAGAGAGAGAGAGAGACAAAGACAGAGAGAAAAAGAGACAGACAGACAGAGAGAGACAGGGACAGAGAGAAACAGAGACAGACAGAGAGAAGCAGAGAGAGAGAGAGAGAGACAGACAGACAGAGAGAAGGAAGAGGGGGGATTATTCAGGGTGGAAAAAAAAACAGACGCCGACGGGAAAAGGTCGGAGGGGGGGGTCGGCCCTTTCCTTTTTTTTCTGATTGATAGCAACGAAGATTGGCGATAAATATTTGACATTTTTAAGTTACTTTTTTTTGTAGAATTTCTTCATCTTTTTATTAAGAAGAAAGAGAAAAGGGGGGAGGAAGGAACGAAAAAAGAAAGAGAAAGGAACAGAGGGAGGGGAAGGAAGGAAGGAATAATATAATGAAAGAAAAGAAACAAAGAAAAAGAAAAAAGAAAGGAAAAAGAAAAAAAGAAAAAGAAAATAAACAAAAGAGAAAGGAAAGAAGCAAAGAAAAGAAAAGAAAGAAAAAAGAAAGAAAAGAAACAAAGAAAAAGAAACAAACAGAGAGAAAGAAAAAAGAAAAAAGAAAGAAAGAAAATCTTCGAATATTTTGTGAATAAAAAAAGATCAAATTTAGTTAAAGTGACTTCTTTTCTTCCATTTTGTCATAAAAGACACGACATATCGATGCACGCATGCGTAAAAACAACAATGACTTGTAAAATCTAAAACCAAAAAACGTCATTTATTACAATGGAGTGGGAGGTAAGGGGTGCTGGATGAGTGAACACACACATACATGCATACACACATTAGGTTATATAAATATATATATATATATATATATATAATTATATTACACAAATATTAATTAAGCATAGACACGGAGTCAATAGCCTTCAGTGACTGTCAATTTCTCGCTGCGCGGTAAACTGACAGTGACCGAAGGCTGTTGACTCCGTGTCCATGCTTAACTAATATACACGCTCTACCACTGATATTGGGTACTCTCACTATAAATTTAAGCAACACAACACACACTTAGCAATCCAGTGGTTGATTTTATTTGTTTATTTGTTTTGTGTTTTACGGCATATCAACCTTTTTAGGTTATTTAAATGCTGAGAACAATTATTTTATGTATACACTTGTCGTTTTTTTTAGTAACACAATGTTCGCTATTTAACCCCATAGCTGGAGGGAATGAGGAGATTCATACTTTTTCCAAAAGGCTAAAGTCTAATTATGAACACAAATGGGATGACTGGGATTCGAATTCGCGTAGTCTGAAAGCCGAACCCCACTAACCATTTGGCCAAATGGACCTCTATAGATTAAATATCACTTAATTTTTAATGCATTAAAAAAATTGACCTTATTTTGTGTTCAGATCTGCTTTCAAAAGTAAATTAATTTCATTCTTCTGTAGATTAAAATTATTTTTATTTCGAGTTCTTACGCTCGTCACGCGTGTAGAAGAGCACTGTAGTGATATCATGGAACTACTTTCATACGCGTAACAAGCAAATCATGGCGTAAGAATATTGGTGTAAACCGACAAATACATACTGTATTCAACAACATGGCGTAAGCCTATATACACATACACTTTATTTGTCCTCCTATTTATGTTAATAAAGTTCTATATAAAATAAAACTATACCTTCATTGTACATTACTTCCACTAGTAAACATAAGTACACAATATAACATAACAAGCACTTGTGTGCTTGATCAGGATTTTCACTGGAATCAATGGAGTGACGACAAGTTTTTCCGTGAACTCCAGTAGAATCCACTCCATTCAAAACAAATACTTCTTCGACGGTCACTCATATTCGAGTATGACTGTTCTCCGTCTTGGTCCCTGTTGGCCTTCAGTATAAAAAAAGGGGTTTACTACAACACTCTAGCATCACTTACATGACTGTCCACATTGATACTCTTCTGGCCCCACTCCCAGAATTTAAAAATAGAATATATATAATTGTCAAGACAATTCCTTGACCAATCACTGGATAGCTGTTTTTGGCGGGATCACTGCAACAATCCTAGTCTGGCCCTCTCTTCGGATCCAGCAGCCAAAAAGAACAGAGGTATGGAAATCTTCCTTAGTCTGGCCCTCTCTTCGAATCCAGCAGCCCAAAGGGACAGAGGTGTTGGAATCCTTCCCAGTAACGGGGATGATCATCCACAAGAAACAGAAGCCTACTTTTAATCTCAAAACAAAAACGATTTTAACAAAGAAACGTTTTTATATTTACTTGGTGAGCACCAACCAAGTTTGGAACAAGGCCATTTTTATGTGCTCTTACCCGGGCTTTATACATACGGTGTTACCATTCACCTAGATGAGGTGCTCTCCCGAGTTAACAAGCCCCATTTTCCGATGCAGCTAATGATGAATGCAATGGTTTTGACTGGGATTTGAACTCTCATACTACGATTCCTGAGTCCGAGCTTTTAACAATGCTCCAACTTCGCTGCCCAAAAAAACGTTATGTTCAAATACAAGGATGGTCTTCCAAACTATTTACCGTAACTAAACTCTTTCACGACCGATTCGCTTCTTGTAATAAATAAGTGCATCCGTCACCACATCAACACACTACTACCGTCACTAAAATAACACATTATTACTCAATGGACTTTCCTACCTAATATAGCCCTAATGATTATAAGCATTTCTATATTCAGGGTGTATATAAATTTACCCAATAAAACTGGCCTTGTGCCAAATTGTAATTTTATATTATTTTTACTTGGTGAGCAGCACCAACCAAGTTTGGCACAAGGCCATTTTCAATTGTAATTTTATACTGCAATAAACATTGTTGCATCCAAATAGAAAATGACGTCAAAGAGACTTAATATTTAACAATTGTTCGTTAAAGAGAGAAGGAAATAAAGAGAGAAAGAAAGAAAGAAGAAACGAACAAAAGAAAGAAAGAAAGAAAGGTCAAAAGAAAGAAAGAAAAGAAATAAAGAAAGATGGAAAGAAAGAAAGAGAGAGAAAGAGTGAGATGGGGGAAGAAAAAAGAAAGAAATAAAAAAGGCCAATTTTGTTCTTTATGATCGAATGTTGTCGTAGTGGGTGTTAAAGGCTGATTTCAACATTATTTCTCACCCTAAAATATCAGTTTTCACCAACAAAGATTTTATAACAAATTATTTTTGCCAGTAAAAAAAAATAATTCTTAAAATATTTTCATTTTGGCTTCAAATTATTTTTCTTCATTTTTTTTTCCTTTTTTTTTTCTTCTTCTTCTTGTTGTTGTTGTTGCTGCCATAGTTCTCCATTAATATCTTCTTCTTTGAATTTTTTAAATGGTATTTCTCCATTATATTATAGTAGTGATATTATTATTATTATTATCATTATTATTATTACAGGTCCCCCGATTTATAAAAGAGGGACCATTGTTTTCAGTGGCGTCTGTTCGTCCATCTGTCCGTGTGTTCGGACTATTGCCGGATATAACCGTCTATTAGTTTTTTCTGGAATTTTGCCACAATTTGTATTTTCATATCTAGATGTACCGCGAATTTGGGGCATTGGCAAAAGCTCTGGCTCTGGAATCGTAGTATGCGAGTTCAAATCTAAGTCAAAACCATTGCATTCACCTTAAGCTGCATCGGGCAGATGGGGCTCGTTAACTCGGGAGAGCAGCTCATATTGGTGAAGGGTACCACCGAATGTAAAAAGCCTTGGTAAGAGCATGTAAAAATGGCCTTGTGCCAAACCTGGGTAGCTGCTCACTAAGTAAATATAATATCTAGATGTACAATGAATAAAAAATATTACAAAAAATCTCGTTGCGTCCCAAGGGATAAATTATCCATAAGTTGAGTTTGTGGGTTTTCATTTAGTACCCCACTTGCCAAGGTTGGTAGCCTGAGAACAGAGAAAATAATCTAAACCATCCACAGGTTTTGTGTCTGTCTTTGATGCCCCACTTGCCAAGGTTGGTAGGCTAAGCGGAGAAATTGTTGTTACACAGACAAGTACGACGTCAATCTATAAATAGATTTAACCAATGCTATTTTTCTTTCTTTCATTATTAGTCAATATCTGTGACGTATTGATGACGTCAGCAACATTAGTTTTCTTTGGCAAATTTCCATAAAAACCACTTCATTAATAATTCTTAAAGACTAAACTAGAAAAAAATTTATTTGGAAAAAAAATGACTGAAGTCAAAAGGCAATACAGCGAAGGATTTCTTAACCGAATCTTTCCGGACATTTACAAGAAAGTCAACCCGTCTTATAATACTTGCATTCACATCCAAAAGGGACATTATGATCTGGAACGAGTTCGAGATCAATTTACCAGGAAACAAGCGGCATCTTATGCGAGAATCAACATGCTTAAACAGAACTACGACGAGATCATAGCCAAAAAGGAGGAAGAAACGACAGCAATTCTCTCTTTAATTGAACAATCTGAAAAGAAATTAGAAAAGGTCGAAGAACGGAACAACCAGTTTCAAAACCTCAAGGTTGAAATGAACGAAATGATTGTCACTTTGGAAGAAAAAATTGCTTCTTTAGAAGAAAAGAAAAAGCTTTACCTGCAACAGGTTGAGTTATTCAAGCCTTGTAAAACTTTAATAAAAGCCGTGACTAAGATCTGGCCAACGCCTTGTACGGAATTCGAACTACTGAACCGAATTGGATCATTAGTGAAACATAAATTACGTTTCAAGGAAGAATATAGAGAGATTAATATACAGCAAAAAGCAGACCGCAGACAACTGATTTACGAGGGGTCGCACGACGCTAAGGTCTTTCAGATTGTTTTAGGCAATAAGCTGGACGAATTGGATCACGAACATAAAGCAGTGATTGAAGAACTAGAGAAAGAAGAAGAATTGCTTAATCGTATAATGGATTCAAGTTCAGAAATAGACGCTTGTTTAAGTGAAGCCAGGTTGGGTTGCCTTCGTCTTTTCCAAATCACAAAACCAAAAAAGCCGATTTGGGATTCGTTTGAACAATTATCAATTGTCGAAGAGTTTGGATTGCATATTATAAGTGTGGCTGAAGCTTTGGCACCACCGAAATACCCGGATTATTCTTCGGAAGTTAATTCAATTCCGGAGGAAGAGGATATGTAAGACGGGAAAAATGATTATGCAAAAGCATCTGGTATTAGATATCATATTTTCTTGGTGATCATCAACCCAAGTTTGGTACAAGGCCATTATCTGGTATTAGATATGATTTAAAAAAAATAGCTTGGTTTTGTGATTCGATAAAGAAAACAAAAGATAAGAAAAGGATTAAATATTAAATTCTATTTTTGGAGTTTTTTTAACGTTAATAAATTTTAAAGAATTGAGCTACAGCAAGGCGTGGCAGTGTACAGCTAGTTATATATTATATTATATATAATATAAAAATAATTAGGGCTGCGACAAGAATATTTCTATGCAAGCATATTCTTTGCATACAGAATATTCTTTAAACAAAAAGCATATACTTTTAAAAAAAAAAGAATATGCTTTTAACTTTTTTTAAATATGCTTTAAGAGCATATTTTGAAAACATAAAAAAAATATGCTTTTAACAGAAAGCATATTCTTAAAAAAAAGATAAGAATATTCTCCAGTAATAAAAGCATATTCTTTTTTTAAAAAGAATATTCCCGAGAAGTTAAAGCCTATTCTTAAGCCTATGATTGAAGAATATTTCCAGCATATCAAAAGAATATGCAGCATATTTTAAGAATATTGTCACAGCTCTATTACTGAAGTTTGGCTTTTTATTTGACTGTTGCCTTGCTGCAACGTTGTTTTATTTAAATTGGTTTCTATGAACATAGAGTTTGGGCAAAGATGAAGCCCTCATTGTTACAGAACATGTGTGCTACCATATTTTCTTCCCATCTACCAAGGCTGTGCTTAGGGAACCCGCAATTGCGGGGAAAAGGTGCAAGCTCCCTAGGGGCCGCAGAACTCCTTGGCTTCACAGATATTTTGTAATGCAAAAAAAAAAAAATACCAAAATAATTGTTAGAATTAAGCAGAAAATCATTATCACACCTGAAATATACATCTATCAATCCATCTCTCTCGATATTTATATGTATATGTATGTATATGGTGAGAGTAGAGTGCAACTTGCCCTTTTAGGGTAAAGGGGCCGCAAGGTGCATTCTGCATCGGGGCCGCTTAGTAGCTAAGCACG
Organism: Idiosepius hallami; assembly: GCA_034780655.1. Lineage (NCBI taxonomy): Eukaryota > Metazoa > Mollusca > Cephalopoda > Idiosepiidae > Idiosepius > Idiosepius hallami. Next base: position 3,765 of record JAUZSX010326098.1, on the reverse strand, counting down.
GCTGGCGGGCACTGCTCTCCAGTCATCTATGTTATATTTACCCTTTGAACCCCAATTTATCAAAATGACCACCTTGTCACTCAGAGTCGTTCTATAAGAGAATCATATTAGTGTTGACATAGCGGCATGTCTTCTTTTGCCTTGGGTCATTTGGGTCTATATCTCGGTCCTTTAGGGTTCAAAGGTTAATACAAATAGTACCCCCCCTCTTTTGACTGTGCTCTGTATTCCTTTTGTTGCCCTTTTTGTTTCTCTTCTTTCAAGGCCGATATTGGAATTTAAATTATGATTAGTTTTTAACGCTTTTAACCCGAAAGGGCCGATATATCGGCCCTGAGAATATATGGCAAAAGAAGACACCCCAATAGCTTGACATTAATCTGTTCCTCTAATATAATAGGTCTGAGTGACTACTTGGCAATTTTGGTAAGTTAGGGTCGAAAGGGTTAAGGGAATTATGATGAATTATGCCCCTTAGAGCAACCAACAACACTTTAACAATAAAACAACAAAAACAATTCTTTGATTAATGAATGAAACATATTTTTTATTGATTAATAAATAAAATCTTTTTATCAACATAAATACAAACTTTTTTGTTGTCGACCCATTTTCATTTTTGAGATTAGGCTTCATAATTTAGGAATTGACTTTATTATTTGAATTTTTGTTCTCATCTTAGTAGGTTTTTTGTACTTTTCGTAGTGTAGAAACATCAAAACTACCAAGATGAGGCGAAAAGTCCGAATAATAAAGTTAATTCCTAAATTTTGAGTGAATAGTTGGTAATTAATTTTACTAATCAGGGTCCAAAGATTAAGGGTGAAATATCAGTAGTGGGATTTATTTTGCCTTAAGTCACTAGGGTCAATATATTGATCTTTTAGGGTTTAAAGGGTTAAATTAAATACCAATTTATGTTCGTAAATTTTTCTTTAATATTTTGAAGTCTCGTCGACATATTTTTTTGAACATTCATTAAAATCTTGAGAGGTATTCAGTTGAGACAGCAGATCAGAACGTGATAGTCAGCAAGAATAAATCTGGGCTGAAGTGGCTTCAACAAGGGCCACCCACCACCATTACCGCCGCTGACGTAGTGTTTACTGAATTTTTTTTTTCTTTCAGGTAAAAAAAAAAAAAAAATAACGAAAAAAAAAAAAAAAATTTATTTTAAAAAAAAATTTATTTTATTGGGAAAAAAAAAAAAATTCTCCAAAAAGCTTTTAATGTATTTAAAAACTGAATCCATTGGAACATCTTTTAAAGTTTATGTTCAATCATTTAATTTAATCCTTTGGAACCTAAGAGGTCGATATATCGACCCCGACGAAAAAGAAGGCGAGAGGCACCACCCACCACACCAATAATTTGGCTTTAATATGTTCAACGGCTTTAAGAGACTACTTAGTAATTTTGATAAGTTTAGTTACAAGGTTTAAATCGAATAAACGAACCATCGCTCCCGTTTGTTTTTTTTTAAATAAAACAATCAGCTTTTAATTTTTTTTTTTAAATATTTAATTTTAAATTTTGTTTTCGTAATAAAAATAAAAAAAATTATTTTTCAAGGGACACTACTCTAATATAAGAGTTATTTCCAATTATAATACGGCTTCAACATAATATTTAAGAACCAAAATTTAAAAATAATTAAATTAAACAAAATCATAGTTTTTTTTTTTTTAACCCTTTAGACTCTAGAGGGCCGATATATCGGCTTCGAAGATATAAGGTAAAAGATTATGATGATGACATGCCAATATTTTTACCCTTATCTGTTTCTCTGATATAACAGCTCTGAGTAACTATTTTGATAAGTTAGGGTCGAAAGAGTTAATATTCAAATTAAAGAAAAAAAGGGCAGATAACTGGCATTCGAATAATAAACCAAAAGACATAGGGTAATTAATTTATCATCGATAATCAAGAAATAAGGTGAATTCGCGTTGGATACACCGGTTCTCGTCAGATCACCGAAGTTAAGCAACGTTGAGCCTGGTCAGTAGTTAGATGGCTGACCATTTAAGTATACCAGGTACTGTACAAGGCCAAGTAACAAACCTGCACATGGTTCCCCTGCTACTCCTTTCGAGGAAATCAATTACACTACGCACATCACTGTGTGATACGCTATGATGATTGCAAACCAACACAATTGTAATTATTTTCTATGAGACTTTCAGAATCTTTTGAAAATCTATTGGCATGATTTATTGATTTATTAACTAGTTTCTAAATCACAAACAGTGCAAGGATTTGTTTAACCAGTTACTTTACAGCAGTTTGAAATAAGACTAAACCAGGTTTACTACATACTTAACATCTTTTATTCAATACTATTTTTATCCATATAATAAAAAATCTATGATAGAGAGCCTGAAATGTAAAACATTTTTAAAACAGTTTTTAACACCATTTTTTATTCTAAAAAAATTTCAGGTTTTGTTTTAAATACAATTGATTAATTAAATATATTCTAAAAATATTTAATAATGTTTCATAGTTTTCTTCATCAGTGTTATATAAACATTACCAAGTTCATTATTCAGTTAAATAGGCCATACTAAGAGAGACATTAACAGTTGAAATATATATAAATATATATTTTAATCTAAGTGACAAGTTTGCTTAAATTTATAGTTAGAGTGCTAAATATCAGTGATAGAGTGTGTATATTAAGTGTAGACACGGAGTCAACAGGAGTCGGCAACTACCAGTTTCTCGCTTATGCGTTTGTCAGGCCGAAAATATGTATATATATATATATATATATCTATATACATATGATATTTACTTGGTGAGCACCCCCAAGTTTGGCACAAGGCCATTTTTATGTGCTCTTACCCGGGTTTTATATATTCGGTGTTACCCTTCACCTATATGAACTGCTCTCCGGAGCTAACGAGTACCATCTGCCCGAGGCTGCTAAAGTGAAAGTAATGGTTTTGACTGGGATTTATATATATATATATATATTTATATATAATACTTACAAGCATTACCGACTCACGCACTACGATTCTGTGCTATTTACTCCATAGCTGGAGGAGGGATGGGATTCATATCTTTCCCAAGGGTACTAGTTGACGTAGACGCAAAGAGTTGGATTCGAACTCGCGTACTACGATTCCTAAGTCCGATGGCCGATCCACAGGGCCACGTCGAGTGCCCTCTACCCCCAACCGGGTATTTAACTATCAGAATCGAGTTTACCCGGCCACCGCAACGAACGAGTTAATAAACATTTAATCCGGGCGGATTAGGGTGGTCTTAACGGTTGTAGAGGCAAATAAAGCCGAAAGCACACCTTCGTTTGGCCGAAAGAGCAATCAAAAGTTCTCGGCCCGGCCAACTGATCCCTATTCATACTAACTCCCCCAAATCTATGTCAGGAGGTCAACAGGATTGAACCCACGACGATCAGTATTGAATGCCTCGGTAACCAATGTCAGTTCTTTATTCGTTCTGAAAAGCATTGTAAAGGCGACGTTTTTTTTTTTATTGTTGCTGCTGTCGTTAAATGATCTTCTAGCGCCAGGCGTTGTTATATATAACAATATTCTACAGGAAACAATTGTGCGAAATAAAACGAAAATAAAATTTAAAAAAAAAAGCACCCCTCGCAAAATAAATAAGTAAATACAAAATGATAAAAATAAAGGCAATGTTTGACAACTATCCGTACCTTTCGAAGACACACACACACACACACACACACACACACACACACACACACACACACACACACACACATATATATAT